>AP025073.1:26430549-26484033 GCA_036186865.1 Eustoma russellianum | reverse complement strand
GGGAACAGTGCACCCGCCGTACCTCACTAAGGAGAATACAAAGCGTCGAATCAATCTCTTACTTGTCAAAATGACGTAGAAATTTTTTTCGCGGAAACGTAAACCATAACATATATTAAACTCCAATAATCGTCATTACATTGCTAAATAAAACTCTGGAAATAAAATAGTAAAGTAGTGTGTGGAAATCCTCAAAATATAAATAAGAACAAAATAGCTGCAGCGTCCCCTCATATCCTAGCCGCAGCTCTCAACCAGCCCATTCTGCTATGTCCGCCCCGTCCTCAATGAAGATATGCTCGTAGTCCTCATCCGGCACCTGGGAAGTAGGGGTGAGTGACAGAAATCACCCAGTAGATGCCCGCCTCAAACAATACAAAACGTACATACCAAAATGATATAGCCACATAGCACATAAGCATGATATAACACATAGCACATAAATATAAGATAACATGCATAAGATAAAGTAAATGCGGTGTAAGTCACTCCATAAAAATGCGCAAGTACGTGATGCATGCTCAATTAACGTGTCACACGCAACAAGAATCATGTCATGCAATATGCCCTAGACCTATATGCAAGCATGATCCCGGGATTGACTGGATGCCTGTAGCCCGTGCACTACAATCCACCCTTGCGGATGCCGTGGCCCGTGCACCACGATCCACCCCAACCGATGCCCGTGGCCCGTGCACCACGATCCACCGTAACCAAGTATCCATGGCCCGTACACCATGATCCATCATAATCACATACTCATGGCCCGTACACCATGGTCCATCATAATCACATACTCATGGCCCGTACACCATGGTCCTCTTCACTCGAGCGTCTGAGACCCGTGCATCTCAGCCCGCTCCCAATGCAATGCACGTGCCATGAATGCAACAACAAATCGCCTGGGGCCCGTACGCCCATCCTCACCAACTCCGACACTCAACACTAGTCGTCTGGGGCCCGTACGCCCATCCTCACCAACTCCGACACTCAATATTTGGCTTCATAAAATTTACGAATATTGGAAAGTGGTTAGTTAGCATTCCTTTATTTTTCCTTAGCTTGTACTAATTTTCTGGAATTTTCTACTAATTTTTCCTTATTTAATTCTATTTATTAATTAATTATTTTAATTACTTATATTTATCAAAATTCAGAAATTAAGTGGAAATAATTTTATTTTAACCTTTTATACTTTCTGAAATTTATTTGGAATTTTCTGATATTTAATTATATTTTTCTGGAAATTAAAATGATTTATTTGCTATTTTCTAATTTCCAGAAATCATTTAATAGTAATAAAATAAAAACATTATTTTTATTCCTGGCCGGGTCAACCCGGCCCGCCATCCTTTTCGGCCCGGCCTGCCATCCCTTCCGGCCCGGCCCGCTCCGTTGCTCACCCCTTTTCCCTTTTTTTTTTTTTTTTTTTTTTTTTTTATATATGAATATTGGGCCGGTCTGCCTTCAGGTCCGGTCCGCTGGCCATCCGGCCCGGCCCGTTAGCGGCCGCCCGTTTGATTTTTTTTTTTTTTTTTTTTTTTTTTTTTTTTTTTAATTATTAAAAATTGGGCCTGGCCCCTACTCATTCGCCTGCCGGCCCGTCAGGGTCCGGCCCGCTGGCGCTGGCAGGCCAGCCCGTCCGCCATACCCCTTTTTCTCTTTTTTTTTTTTTTTTTTGATAGAAGGCGCGTGCTCTGCACGCTCCGCGCGTGGTGCCCACCTTCAGCCGCAACCAGCGGCGCGTGTGGCCCACGCGCCACCGTTCAGGCCGCCGTTTTTTTTTTTTTTTTTTTTTTTTTTTTTTTTTTTTTTTTTTTTTTTTTTTTTTTGTTTTTTTTTTTTTTTTTTTTTTTCCAGATTCAAATTTTTCCTATTTCCAGGCTATATGAGTCTATTAGAAGGCCAAAACGAAATTTTAAACATTCCTAACTAGGCCAATCCCTAACCTTTTGAGTTAATTCAAGAGTATTATTGCCCTAATTCAATCATACCCACCAACATCATATCCATACAAGTATACAGCAAAATGACAATTTCCTCATGCTTTTCCAAAGATAAAAATTACAAATCAATAATTTAAACAAATAAAATAAAAAAAAAAACAAAGAATCACATAAAATATCATCTAAGCATGCAAGGATCGTATCCATTTGAGGGGGGAAGAGGCACCTACCTCGATTGACGATAACACGATTAAATTGACGGAGTAACACTTAGATCCGGAGCCTCGTCTCCCTTCTTCTTCTCTCTTTTCTCTCTTCTCTCTCTCTCTCTCTCCTCTCTCTTTCTCTCTTTTTTTTTTTTTTTTTTCAACCGTAGTTTTTTTTTTTTTTTGTGCGTGTGTGCGTGTGTGAGTATACGTAATATAGGGGGGAAAGTTTGGGTAGATTTTAGGTTTTCCCATTTGGTTTTGGTTTAGGTTTCCTACTATATTCTAATACTATTAGTTATAGTTATCCTTATTGTCATTATCCTCTTTTCTTTATTATCATTATCATTATTATCTTATTTGGTATATTTATGTATACATATATCTACTATTATATATACATGTATCAATGTCTACATATATATCTATATATTTTTTTTTTTCGGCCATAACATCCTACCCACCTTACAAAAAGTTTCGTCCTCGAAACTTGACGTACCTTATTCGAAAAGCTGTGGATACCTCTCTCGCATTTGCTCCTCAAGCTCCCAAGTCGCCTCGCGCTCGGTGTGATTGGTCCACTGCACTTTGACATAAGGGATGACTCGATGTCTCAACACTTGGTCCTTGCGATCCACTATCCTAATAGGAGTCTCCTCATATGTAATGTCAGGTCGGATCCTCAACGGTGGCGCATCCAAAACATGGCTCGGGTCTGGAACATACTTCCTCAACTGGGAGACGTGGAATATGTTGTGAACCTGAGCCAAGGCAGGGGGTAATGCCAGTCGGTAGGCCAAGGTACCAACCTTCTCGAGCACCTCGTATGGACCAATGTAGCGAGGCTTCAGTTTACCCTTTATACCAAACCGCGAAACCCCCTTCATAGGTGACACCTCAAGTAAACCTTCTCGCCCACGTCGAACTCCAGGGGACGTCGTTTCGAATCGGCCCAGCTCTTGCTTCTGTCTTGAGCAACCTTTAGTCTATCTCGTATCAATTTTACTTTCTCTCTAGTCTGCTCAACCAACTCAGGGCCGGTGATAACACGCTCGCCAACCTCATCCCAATGAACAGGAGACCTGCACTTACGTCCATAGAGCGCTTCAAAGGGTGCCATGCCGATGGCACTGTGATGACTGTTGTTGTAAGAGAATTCAATGAGCTTGATCATACCGTCCCAGTTCCCCTTGAAGTCCAATGCGCACGCTCTCAACATGTCCTCTAAGGTCTGAATGGTCCTCTCAGACTGCCCGTCTGTCTGTGGATGAAAGCGGTACTCAGTCGCAGCTCTGTCCCCAACCTTTTTTGACAAGCTGACCAGAAGCGAGAGGTGAACTTCGAGTCACGGTCTGAGACGATACTGACTGGGACTCCATGTAGGCTAACCACATCATCAATATATAACGTCACCAGTCTTTCCACGGTCACATTACTAGGCACGGGTAGAAAGTGAGCAGTCTTCGTCAATCGATCAACAATCACCCAGATCATGTCGTTACCATTTCTTGTTTTAGGAAGTCCTGCTACAAAGTCCATCGTCACATGCTCCCACTTCCATCCGGTATCTCTAACGGCAACATCAAACCTCCCGGCCTCTGATGCTCTGCCTTAACCTGCTGACAAACGAGGCATCTTTCAATGAACTCAGCAATGTGTCTTTTCATCCCACTCCACCAGTAGTGTTTCTTTAGATCATTATACATCTTCGTAGCACCGGGGTGAATCGACAACTTCGAATTGTGTGCCTCCTTCAGCAATTCCCTCCTTAGCTCCTCATCATCAGGCACGCACAACCTTCCTTGGTACCAAATACTGCCATCGTCATGTATTTGGAAGCCCTCAATTAGGTTAGTCAACATCCTATCGCGGACATCACTAAGCGTCACATCCTCCTTTTGCGCCTCTTTGATTCGCTCACCAGAGATGGTGTAATGACTAAGGCCGCCAGAACGTTAGCAGTGGAATCAACAATGTCGAGATCAAACTCCGCCATTTCTTTCTCTAGGTGTCTGTCTGGCGTGATTAGACTTTCTACTCAAGGCATCAGCAACTCGGTTTGCCTTCCCCGGATGATAACTAATTGTTAGGTCGTAGTCCTTCAGTAGCTCAAGCCATCTCCTCTGGCGCATATTCAATTCCTTCTGTGTGAATAAATATTTCAAGCTCTTATGATCGGTAAAGACCTCGCACTTCACACCATATAAGTAATGACGCCAAATCTTTAGCGCAAACACCACCGCTGCTAACTCCAGATCATGGGTCGGGTAATTTTGCTCATATTGCTTCAACTGTCTCGATGCGTATGCGATAACCCTACCTCCTTGCATTAACACGCATCCTGCGACGAAAGTGTTAGGCTAAAGTTAATATGTACATGAGGGTAATTAAAATTTATATACATATACCTAGCCCATTCTTCGAGGCGTCGCTGTAGATGACAAATCCTTCAGTGCCGGAGGGTTGCGCCAACACTGGTGCAGTCGTCAATTTCTGCTTCAACTCTGCAAAGCTTTCTCACACTCGGAGGTCCATACAAACTTAGTCTTTTCTGAGTCAGTCGACTCAGTGGTGCTGCAATCTCGAAAATCCTCCACAAATTGCGATAATAACCGGCAAGGCCAAGAAAGCTGCGTACCTCAGTGACGTTAGTAGGTCGTGGCCATTCTGTGATCGCCTCTATCTTCTTTGGGTCAACCGAAATACCTTCCTCGAAATTACGTGGCCCAAGAAGGTCACACTCTTCAACCAGAATTCGCACTTACTGAACTTAGCGTACAACTTCTTCTTTCTGAGAGTCTCCAATACCTCCCGCAAGTGTTCAGCATGAGTCTCCTCATTAGGCGAGTACACCAAGATGTCATCGATGAACACCACCACAAAATGGTCCAACTGCTCCCTGAATACTGTGTTCATCAGATCCATGAAAGCCGCAGGTGCATTCGTCAGTCCAAAGGGCATTACAAGAAACTCGTAGTGCCCATATCGAGTGCGGAACGCAGTCTTTGCTATCTTCTGCCTTAATCCTTAGCTGATGGTAGCCTGATCGTAGGTCAATCTTCGAGAATACCCTGGCACCCTTCAATTGATCAAATAGGTCGTCGATCCTCGGTAGTGGGTATTTGTTCTTTATCGTGATCTTATTCAGCTCACGATAATCGATACATAGCCTCATAGTACCGTCTTTCTTCTTCACAAACAATACTGGTGCTCCCCAGGGCGAAACACTAGGCCTGATAAATTTTCTGTCCAGTAGCTCCTGCAACTGCTCCTTAAGTTCTTTTAACTCTGCTGGTGCCATCCTATATGGTGCCTTCGAATCGGCTCGGCTCCAGGCACGAGATCGATCTCGAATTCCACTTCTCTGCTGGTGGCAAACCTGGTAACTCGTCGGGAAAGACATCCTTAAAATCTTGTACCACTGGAATATCCTCAATCGATGGCGTCTCAGCACTGGCATTTAGAGCATACACAAGAAAACCCTCAGCTCCTTTCTTTAACGCCCGAGAAGCCTGTGCTGCGGTAATATAGATTTTCCTGGAGGACTTCTTCAATTTGACATCCCCCTGGAAGATGGTCTCTCTCTTATCTAGTGTCTGCATACTGACCTGTCTCTGGCGGCAGTCGATATTAGCACTGTATTCGCCATGAAGTCCATGCCCAGAAATAATGTCGAAATCTTGCATTGGATCGGAATCAGTGGCAGAACTCAAGCTCATTAATCTCCAACGGGCAATCCTTGTACTGATAATGAGATACTAACACTTGATCCCCGGCGGCTTGAACACGATATGGAATCTCTAGCCGTTCTGGTAGGATACCTAGGTTTTGGCAAATCTCCTAGCAACGAATGAGTGGCTAGCACCACTATCGAATAGAACGTATGCTGGGACTTGGTTAATTAATATTTCCCCTAACAGGTTCGTAGTTATGCACATAGCACAAACATCAAAACAAGGAAAAATATGTTCAAGATTTTAAAATAATAATTGCTTAAATTTAAACGTACCGGTGACTACGTCTCCGACCTCCTGTAGCTCAGCTGTCATGACATGCACTCGAGCGTTGGTCTTTCCTTTTCCTCTCTGCTGCGTCTGACCCTGTGGCAGGGGTGCTTGTGCCGGTGTAGGGCACTCTCTAGCATAATGTCCTTGTTTGCCGCAATTGTAGCAAACCTGCTGAGCTCTCCAACACGGTCCCCTATGGGACGACCACACTGAGCACATGCTGGGGGTGGCGGTCCAACCGCCCTGAGTGGCTGCGCTGCCGTCGCTGTAGCACCCTCGATCATCAGTGGCCGAGTCGCCGATCCCTGACCCTGCTGTGGTGGCCCGGAGAATCGCCCGGCGGATGTCGGCGCGGAATCTTTAACCATCTCCCTGATCTCCCTGAACGGAACTCCTCCCGCGATCTTTGGCCCTGTCGGCCGATGCAACCCTCGCAAGGTCACCCTCACCTTACGACACACCTCTAACAATCCCTCGAAAGTGGTAGGCTGGGCACATATATCAGTGATTGAATGCGTGAGTCAAACCCGTCTCGAATTTCAACATCTTAGCCTTCTCGTCGTCCATGGTGGCAGGCATGTATCTCCCAAGTGCATGGAATCTCTCAGAATACTCATCAACAGTCATAGACCCTTGGGTCAGGAGCTGAAACTCTGTCATCCTCCTCTGAATGGCACTCTCGGGAACGTAGTGCCTCTTATACTCCTCCCTAAACTGGGTCCAAGTCGGTGGTGTGGTCCGTCTGCGTTTCACACCCTGCCACCATCGCTCTGCATCGCCCTCCAAGAATGGTACCACCACATCCACTTTCAAGTTATCCGGAACCTCTAACAACCTCAACTGCTCGGATACATTCTTGAGCCAAATCTCTGCCTCCTCTGGTCGGGTAGTACCCCTGAACATAGGTATCCGGGAGTGCTGCATCTCCCGGTAAAAGAATCGAAGCCCCTGGGTTGGTGGTGGTGGCGGTGGTGGTGGTGGTGTTTGTGGCGGTTGCTGCTGCTGCTGTTGCTGCAGTTGCTCCTGCTGTTGTTGCAGGTGAGCCATCTGCGCCTGTTGCTGGGCCACCAAGGCAGTCAGAGTGGCCAGCGTATCTGCCAGTACCTGGGGAATGGCCCCCTGACCCTGTTGATCATCGCCGTTGTTACCAGCCGGATCACGTCGTGGAGGCATTTTCTGAAATCCAAGTTCATCAGACGAAATCAAATTAGTCAATGGAAGTTGAATGGTGGAATGCATAAGTCGAATATTAAACAGAAAAGCTCACCATCGGCACACACCTCCCATAACCCGATCATAACTTAGGTCTAAAATCATTTCTTAAGTCTACTTTGTTTATTAGGGGAAATCGTAGCTTATGTCTAAGTGTTCTAATTAATCCTGCGTTTCCGAGGCGGATCTGAAGCCTGGCTCTGATACCACCTGTAGCGCCCCGCTCCCGAGCCCTAGCCGGGAACAGTGCACCCGCCGTATCTCACTAAGGAGAATACAAAGCGTCGAATCAATCTCTTACTTGTCAAAATGACGTAGAAATTTTTTTCGCGGAAACGTAAACCATAACATATATTAAACTCCAATAATCGTCATTACATTGCTAAATAAAACTCTGGAAATAAAATAGTAAAGTAGTGTGTGGAAATCCTCAAAATAAATAAGAACAAAAACTGCAGCGTCCCCTCATATCCTAGCCGCAGCTCTCAACCAGCCCACTGCTATGTCCGCCCGTCCTCAATGAAGATATGCTCGTAGTCCTCATCCGGCTCACCTGGGAAGTAGGGGTGAGTGACAGAAATCACCCAGTAGATGCCCGCCTCAAACAAATACAAAACGTACATACCAAATGATATAGCCACATAGCACATAACATGATATAACACATAGCACATAAATATAAGATAACATGCATAAGATAAAGTAAATGCGGTAAGTAAGCACTCCACATAAAAATGCGCAAGTACGTGATGCATGCTCAATTAACGTGTCACACGCAACAAGAATCATGTCATGCAATATGCCCTAGACCTATATGCAATGCATGATCCCGGGATTGACTGGATGCCTGTAGCCCGTGCACTACAATCCACCCTTGCGGATGCCCGTGGCCCGTGCACCACGATCCACCCCAACCGATGCCCGTGGCCCGTGCACCACGATCCACCATAACCAAGTATCCATGGCCCGTACACCATGATCCATCATAATCACATACTCATGGCCCGTACACCATGGTCCATCATAATCACATACTCATGGCCCGTACACCATGGTCCTCTTCACTCGAGCGTCTGAGACCCGTGCATCTCAGCCCACTCCCAATGCAATGCACGTGCCATGAATGCAACAACAAAATCGCCTGGGGCCCGTACGCCCATCCTCACCAACTCCGGCACTCAACACTAGTCGTCTGGGGCCCGTACGCCCATCCTCACCAACTCCGACACTCAATATTTGGCTTCATAAAATTTACGAATATTGGAAAGTGGTTAGTTAGCATTCCTTTTATTTTTCCTTAGCTTGTACTAATTTTCTGAATTTTCTACTAATTTTCTTATTTAATTCTATTTATTAATTAATTTTTAATTACTTATATTTATCAAAATTCAGAAATTAAGTGGAAATAACTTATTTAACCTTTTATTTTCTGAATTTATTTGGAATTTTCTGATATTTAATTATATTTTTCTGGAAATTAAAATGATTTATTTGCTATTTTCTAATTTCCAGAAATCATTTAATAGTAAATAAAATAAAAAAACATTATTTTTATTCCTGGCCGGGTCAACCCGGCCCGCCATCCTTTTCGGCCCGCCTGCCATCCCTTCCGGCCCGGCCCGCTCCGTTTCACCCTTTTCCTTTTTTTTTTTTTTTTTTTTTTTTTTATATATGAATATTGGGCCGGTCTGCCTTCAGGTCCGGTCCGCTGGCCATCCGGCCCGGCCCGTTAGCGGCCGCCCGTTTGATTTTTTTTTTTTTTTTTTTTTTTTTTTTAATTATTAAAAATTGGGCCTGGCCCCTACTCATTCGCCTGCCGGCCCGTCAGGTCCGGGCCCGCTGGCGCTGGCAGGCAGCCGTCGCCATACCCCTTTTCTCTTTTTTTTTTTTTTGATAGAAGGCGGTGCTCTGCACGCTCCGCGCGTGGTGCCCACCTTCAGCCGCAACCAGCGGCGCGTGTGGCCCACGCGCCACCGTTCAGGCCGCCGTTTTTTTTTTTTTTTTTTTTTTTTTTTTTTTTTTCAGATTCAAATTTTTCCTATTTCCAGGCTATATGAGTCTATTAGAAGGCCAAAACGAAATTTTAAACATTCCTAACTAGGCCAATCCCTAACCTTTTGAGTTAATTCAAGAGTATTTGCCCTAATTCAATCATACCACCAACATCATATCCATACAAGTATACAGCAGCAAAATAGACAATTTCCTCATGCTTTTCCAAGATAAACAATACAAATCAATAATTTAAACAAATAAAATAATAAAAAAAAAAACAAAGAATCACATAAAATATCATCTAAGCATGCAAGGATCGTATCCATTTGAGGGGGAAGAGGCACCTACCTCGATTGACGATAACACGATTAAATTGACGGAGTAAACACTAGATCCGGAGCCTGTTCCTTTTCTTCTTTTTCTTTCTCTCTCTCTCTCTTTTCTTCTATCTCTTTTTTTTTTTTTTTTTTTTTTCAACCGTAGTTTTTTTTTTTTTGTTTCTGCGTGTGTGCGTGTGTGAGTATACGTAATATAGGGGGGGAAAGTTTGGGTAGATTTTAGGTTTTCCCATTTGGTTTTGGTTTAGGTTTCCTACTATAACTCTAATACTATTAGTTATAGTTATCCTTATTGTCATTATCCTCTTTTCTTTATTATCATTATCATTATTATCTATTTGGTATATTATTATGTATACATATATCTACTATGTATATATAACATGTATATCAATGTCTACATATATATCTATATATTTTTTTTTTTTTCGGCCATAAAAAACCGGATGCAAAGGGCGGCGAGCGGCAGTTGTAAAAGATGGAAGCAAAGGTGGAGGGAGGCGGCGGCGGATGTTAAAGACTAGTGAGAGATTGAGGGAGACGGAGGACTGCGGGCCAATGACTGTAAAAGGTGGGGACAGAGGTAGCGGAAGGCGGAGGCAGTGACTCTTAAAGACGGGAGAAGAGACAGATGGAGACATAGGGCGGCCGGACGGGAGATGAGAGTTCAGAGAAAAGAAAGAGAATGATGTAGGGTTAGGTTATGTAGTCAGGTAAGGACGGCAGGTGGGCAAAAGGTAAGGGGTTGAGGTTTAGGATTATCAATAATTAATATTTAGAATATATTTTAAAAAATTCGGGTATAGCGGGTTTAAATGAGTGACCCAGGGTGCATTTAGACACGACGCGCTCAAGTAGATAAGTTCAGGTCTTATTCGATTTGTACATGAAACCTGCCAAAACTATACATATACCCACGCGCAGTGTATCAGGTTTGGATAGTGTTTCCGTGTCGTGTCTTGTCGCCCCTAGTTCACAGTATATTAATTGGGCAATATTGTGCATGTATACATTTAGAATTGAAGACTTTCTCCTAATAAGAAAAAAAAAAAAACATGAAGTGAAAAGATAACAATTGTTATAAACTCGAACAATAATATAAAGAAACAACCAAGAAGTAGATTGTATAATCTCTATATTCTTCAAAAGGTGTCTTCAAAGATGTATCCAATCTTACAAGAAGTTGTCCTATTTATAGGACATGGAAAATGTAACATCTTCTTAGGATTAATACCTACTAACACCATGATCCTTAGTGGGTGTTAATAGCCTTAGTGGGTGTTAATGTTTGGACATCCACTATCCCCACTAACACACATAATTCACAATACTCCCCCTTGGATGTCCAAATTTTATAGAATATGCCTCGTTAAAACCTTGCCAAAAAACCAGTGGGATAAAAAACTTGGTCGAAGGAAAAAGAGTACACATTCCTAAAATTGGTAAGTGTGATATACTGCCTCGTTAAAACCTTGACAAGAAAAACCCTGTGGGATAAAAACTTGGACGAAGGAAAAAGAGTACAGTATTTAGTAATCACACTCCCCCTGATGCTGACAAGAGGTCTTTGAGTTGACGCATTCCAATGCCGTAGACCATCTTTCTAAATGTAGTGTTGGTAGTGCTTTGGTGAACAAATCAGCAAAATTCTTGTTTGATTGTATCTGCTGGATATCAATGTCGCCATTCTTCTCTAGATCATGAGTGTAGAAAAATTTCGGTGATATATGCTTCGTTTTGTCTCCTTTGATGTAGTCATTCTTAATTTGAGCAATACATGCAGCATTATCTTCAAACAATATCGTCGGAGTCTTTTTAGTGAAGATAATCCACATGATTCTTGAATATGTTGAATCATCGACCTTAACCATACACATTCACGACTTGCTTCATGTAATGCTAAAATCTCAGAATGGTTGGAAGATGTGGCGTGTTAATGTCTGCTTCACTGATCTCCATGATATAGTTGTACCTCCACAAGTAAAAACATATCCACGCTGTGATCTTCCCTTATGAGGGTCAGATAGATAACTCGCATCAGCATATCCTACCAACTGTGATTCAGAATCCTTTGAATAAAATAGACCCATATCTATTGTTCCACGAAGATAGCGTAAAATATGCTTGACACCATTCCAATGTCTTCGTGTTGGTGTAGAGCTATATCTCGCCGATAAATTCACTGAGAATGCTATATCTGGTCTCGAGCAATTTGCAAGATACATTAAAGCACCAATAGCACTAAGATAAGGTACTTCTGGACCTAATAATTCCTCATTATTTTCTTGTGGTCGGAATGGATCTTTCTTTACATCTAATGATCGTACCACCATAGGACTACTCAATGGGTGAGCTTTATCCATATAAAATCTAATCACTAACAATACTGGCCAAGCTTTTTCGCCTTGAAAAAATTATAATTCATAAATTAAATTTTCTTTTCAAGACCCCCGTGTATATATATATATATACACATATATATATAGATATATACATATATATATATAGATATATATGTTTTGTAAACAATTGGTATGTAACTTATTTATTTGCTTAAAACTGAATATTTTTTCTGTCCCAAAAATATTATTCTATTTGACTTTTCAACATGCATAATTTATATATGTTGAAATGTTAAAAGAGATAATATTCTTTAGACGAAAAGAGTATATAATTAGATGTAAGAAAAACAAGTGACATAATGAAAGAATTATTCACTTATCTTTTTTTTTTTACGATAAATAGACCGTTTTTCTAATTTTAATAGAATATTTCACATAAATATTTTTATTGTGAAGTGTTATGAGTAACACAAGTACCTAGCATCTTTTGTATACAAATAATAAAAAAAGAAGGAAAAGAGCATGCACCTTGAATCTTTTGAACTGGCCAGCCTGAATTTTTTGAAGGTCGAGATTAATGAATGCGAAATTATCGGATTTATGACTTAGAGTTTTTACTCAATATTTTTTTAGACTACAAAAAAAACGTTAGAGATCGTGAAGTTTGATCTGCAGAAAGATTCTCGGATGATCAAGTCAATTTGAGTGATTTCTTATGTTTTGTGTGTTATAATAGTTTGTAAAGGCAATAGGATGAAGAATGAAGGTGGATTGTTATTTAAATAACTAAGAATAGCTTGACTCATGACGTGGATGAATCCATGTCTCAGTTGGATTGATCCATGTGCCTTGAAAATGAAGTTGAGTATTCTATCAGACATAGATCGATCATCGATCAATCGGTGTCCCTGAATAATTTACAGATAGTACCGAGTTGCATCCAATGAAGTTATATGACGATATGTTCCCTTGTTAAACTGAATGTTCTGAACTCAGATAAGCCGACCTATATATCCTTGTATAATTTTTTGAACATAATTCACCATTCTTATTTTTCAAAATTCTTAAAGCTTGCTTACCTTCTTTTTTTTAATCTATTTGCCTCTTCACCAAAAACAAATTGGTGAGTTTTCTTTAAACATACCTTGGAAGTTTTGGGACTTTCCGGCAAAATAATGCCAATGTGTTAACCTATTTATGGTGTGTGTAGTGAATCTATTGTTTGTGATTAGAATACAACAACAACAACATAAACCTATTGTTGAGGGCTCATATGGCAGGGTATGAGGGGATCGGATGTATGCAATCATACACGTGTTAGAAACACACAGAAGTTGTTTTCTGATGACCCATAATGATGCGTCAAGCTATGTCGATCATCTGGTAATTCACAATATAAAAAGCGCAACCTATTTAATGAGTCATTTTGCTTTATTCCATCATTTGTTGTGATTAGATGATGAGAAATGTAAACCACAATTTTTTCGTAAAATATATTTTGTGAAGTCCTTATGTAGGACTTGTTGAAGAAGGGAAGGAGTAGGCAAAAGTTTAGTCCTCTTGCTTCTAGATATTAGTTGAAGTAGTTGTTGTTTATAGAAATAGCAATTATTGTAGCTAGTGTTGTTGAAACTCTTTGAAAAGTATATTTTTAAAATCTTTAGAAATAAAATGATATTAGAGTAAAAATAAAAATATTTGAATCACTATAATTCTTCAATCCATTCACTACATCTCATATTCTTCTTTGTGTATTGAAACGTTATTTTGGTTGGCAGTTTGAACAAGGAGCGAAGAAAGCTGTAAAATTGCCACAATATTTTATTCACTCTTTCTTATTTTTAGAAATGATGAAAAAAATCAAAATGAGTCACTAAATTAACTGCGCTTCTTATATTGTGAAGTAACAGTTGATCAACACAGCTTGACGTAATTTTATTATGTCATCAGTAAACGACCTTTGTGTGTTTCTATATATAAATATGGTTGCGTAGATACGACCCTCTATACCCTGTCATAAACAGGAGCTTTTAAGGCAATGAGGTAAGTTGTTGTTGTTCTCTTAGAGTAATTTCTAAGACTTAGCATAAAAATCTGTCTTACATGGACATAGCCGATCTCACCAAACTGAGTATTCTGTCTTACATGGACATAGCCGATCTCACCAAACCGAGTAAATACGTGTAATCAATTTTTTCCCTAGTATTTTTCTTGTGTATAATTTGTGATTTTTCTAACAACATAACTATTAAATAGATATAACACGTGAAGTTTTAAAGTTAAGTTTCAGCGACCTATAAAAGCAACGGCCATGCAAATAGTCTCCTAATTTTTTCAGTTTTTCTTGAAAGAGACCTTGGCTTGCGTCCAGTCTTTGTACATACAGTTGTTCTATGCAGATCTTTCGAAGACTACGCCTCTGAAATTCTGCATCCTGACCTTAGAGGCAATATTAAGCATACTAGATCACATGAGGCTAAAAGTGAGGCTATTTGTGGAGACTCCTATCAACAGCCGCTACGTGTTAAAAAAAGTCATTTAATAGAAAAAAATTTCAATCTATTAAAAATTTTAATACGTGGCGGCTGCTGATAGGAGGCCTCACAAATGGCTTCCTATGATCTCATCCGAATTTTAAGGCCTCAAGAAGTCTTTGGTTCAGCATAGGCAAGATACAATAGTTTTCAACCAACATGGTTGGCTTGGTGGTTCAGCACCTCGTCCTTTAAGCATGTGGTTGGGGGTTCGATCTCCGCTCATGTAAATAGAGCAAACCATTTGGCCAGTTCCCTACCACTTCGTGTGCTGACCGCGGGGACGGAGGATTAGTCTTCTGGCTTTCGGCTAGGAGGATACCTCGGGGCAACCCATTAAAAAAGATACAATAGTTTTCTACTTTACAATAGGTTTCTATTTTGTAACCTTGAACTCACGGGTTCAAGCTACGTGAACAGCTTCATACACAAAAAGATGTAGGGTAAGGCTGTGTACATCAAATTGCGAAGCGATCCGACCCCTCCTCAGACCGTGTGCAAAAGCGAAAGCCTAGTACACCGAGAACGCCGTTAATAGCACATAGAATACAACAACAACACATACCCAGTATATCCCAATGACAACATAGAATAGAGAGTTTGATTCCAACGAGACCCCCAACTCTATATGCATCTACATAGACAAATAATGAAAGACAAATAATAAAAAGCAAAGACAAACAAAAAAAGTGCAAAGTCACTTAAAAGTGTAGAGACTATGTAAGACCCTACATATAACCTAAGATGCTCCTATATCCTGCTTAAACCTCGTGAACCTTAATCATATGCCTTCATGTGCTCCTATCCTGGACCATGTCCACAGAAATGTGCAAATCTAGTAAATCATGCCTAATCCGCTCATTCCAAGTCAGTTTGGGTCTGCCTTTACTCCTCTTCTCCTCTACAATGAGGCTTTCAACTGCTCTTATAGAATTAGTTGTCTGTCTCCTCTTGACATGGCCAAACCATCTCAATCTTCTCTCTCTTTTCTTATCTGCTATAATAGTCACCCTTAACATTTTCCTAAATAACTCATTTTTGATCCGGTCTAGCCTTGTATGCCCACATGCAGAGTAACAATTCATTTGGTTAATCGAGGGGCAGGCTCTAATTCTTAGCACTTTGTTTGTGCTGTGTAAATTAATTTTCGTCTAGAAGGTTACTCTAAACACGATTGCGATTGTCATTTGAATAATTTTGGTTAAAGTTAGTGACTTCAATTGAACAATTTAGTTTCAAATGGCCATTTATTTGGACCACGTGCTAAGGAAATGTCGAAATAAAGAGTGCACAAAATGATAATTCTTAAAGAGAATCGTGATTGATATTTGAATCATTTTAGTCGAAACAAAATTTGACTTGAATTATAATTTAAGTCAAACTTCCCTGGACGACAAATTATTGTCCAATCGATGTGGCCGAAGATAGAAACACAACACCCTTAACATAACTTGGAACTTCACTTAAACGCAAGCTGTTGGCAATTTACTAATATCGGAAAATTGTTAGGTTTTCTTACTTGTCCTGTTTGGATTTTTGCACACTTTTCAGAACACTAAATGGAGAAAATATTGGGTGGAAAGAATACACGAACCTAGCCTGTTTTCATGTTCATGGTTGGCACGCAGGATGTGGAAAAGGATACGCCTTAATTTATTTGATAGCCGCCAGGCACTACCACATGTTATCATAATTGAGAAATGTTAGACATGCAGTGTCATATATATAAATAAAAAAACTATATGGACTACACAGAAACCATCTACGTGTATGGCTGGGTACATCTGATATCCCGTTCATCGTCATATACAAGAGTTTTCAAGTTAATGAGGTAAAAATATAACACACTCAATTACAGGACATTCAGCGGGATTGACCTATGGACATCCGTGGTGAAGGTCGAGGTAAACTTATCGTCAGTTGCGATGCTGCGTTTGATGATGTTGGTCACTCGGCTTGTGGTTTATTTATACGGAACGAGATTGGAATTCAGGATAGAACCACTGGTACAGATCTGAGGAAGCTAAAAGTGAGACAAAATATGATGGTTCTAATCACGCGTCGACACGTGTAGAAAAGCAGTTTTTTAAAGAACGGGTGCTGCACTTTTTCTTTAAAAAAAAACTAATTTTATACACGTGGCGTCGCGTGATTGGAGGCCTTATATTTTGACTCACGTCCACTCACATCTGAACACAGAACTACCATGCAAAGTGAATTGCAATATGTCAGAAAAACATTTTTAAAGAGAAGGGTAAAGATGTAATTTACCGATTAATGAATAAGGTTAATTTATATGAGAAAAAAAAAGGAAAAGTAACTGAAAGGGGTCAGTTTCTCTTCCTAAATCTGCACTCCAAGTCGACGCAGCGGGGAATGTCAAATATACAACCATCCAATGGACTGTTTGTTGATCTGAAAACGAATTCAGAATCAGTGCTTCATATAGGTAGGTACGACATTAAAAAATTGTTGATACATAGGTTGGATTACCGAATCTAGGTTTTTATATTAGAGGCAGAAAAGTGATAGTTCTTGTTGGAATCTAGGGTGAGAAGAACATTTGAGGGCTTCCATTAAAGAAATTGTGAGGAGAATATACTAAGTGCAAGTAAGGGGGAAAAACCGTATTCTTATTCCTATTGTATTTTCTTTTATGGACGGATTGCGCAAGAGGATTTATATGTATTAAGTTTTGGATGTTGAAAATTATGGTTATTATGTGAATTTGGTAGTGACTTATGTTCTATTGCATTGGTAACACGGAATTTGATGAATTATGACTGTTGTATGGCTTCTAGGGATTGCAAATTTTTCGTAATTCTAAAAGGTAGAAGAATATTCATTACTGAAAACGTTCAGTATGCTAGTTTTAAAGTTTAGTATGTCATTTTTAGAGCTTGGAACCCCATTTTTAAGGTTCGATATACACGGCAGTCTTGACCAAACTCTTAATTTGGGCGGCCAAAAGTTTGGGTGACCAGTTTACCAAAAGACCTGGTTTGTGGGATCAATTTGTGTGAGTAACTGTGTAAGATCTCACCCAATCTATGAAGCGTTGGACTCCTGATTTACATCCTCCACGCAACTCCTTAAGGCTGGGGCAGTAGGGACCCTTTGGGTTGGGGTTCAACCTTTTGCCAACAATTTATAACTTAAGATCTAGAGCTTATATTGAACTAATTCAAGTTGTGTTGAAAATCTCATTTAGAGCTCTACAACTTTTTTATTTAGGCAAAGTGCTGATTCCTTAAATTATGGGGTAAAATATGAAGTTACAACATGTCTAAGAAAGCTTAGATATTTATGACTGAATGTTAAAAATGTTAAGAAACTGATGGTTGAGACTAGTTTGTTAGGCCCGTAACACATTCTAAAGAGGGGGAGGGTGTGAATAGAGTGTTGGGCAGTTTTGCAGTATTTTCTCTTGTGGCTCAATTCAAATGGATTCAAAATCAAAGCAAGAATAAGAGATGAGAGACAATGAATGAGTACACCGGATATAGGGTGGTTCGAATCGTAAATGATTCTACTCCACTACCACTTGTTGTCAAATTGGATTTTCAACAACTACATTCTTATTAAAGCAAATAAGAACAAACACAGCAATACTTACAATAACAACTTAGTGTAAGCAACTACAACTTCTTCTTGCACAAAATACCTTTGTGCAACAACAACTACAGCCTAAGCAAGAACAACTTCTTGCTACCTCACAACTTCAACAAAGTTCTCTCAAGAACTTTCTCACAGTGGGTTAAAGGAAGTAGTGGGGATCACACTTTCTCACTAGTCTAAACACAAGCAAGAGATCACATATTTATGGTTCCTCTTGTGTTAGACTCACTATCTCTCAATATACAACAATGAAGAACAAAGAAAGGCTTAACAAGCTTTAAGCACTTTTACACATATGAGAGAAATATACAACAAAGAAGAATGAAGCTTGATGATGGTGAAAGTGTGTGTTTGCCTCATCTGAGCTTCATCCATTTATAAGAGGTGTTCACCATGTTTTGGAGCCTCCACCATGTCTTCAAGTCAATCTCCAAGTCTTGAAAAATTGAAAATAGCCTTTAGCCCCCCCTATGGAGTAATTTGATCCTCAATAGCCACCCTAGAGAATCTTAGACATAGATAAAAAAGTCAAGGAAGCATGTATTATGTTGGAGTAAAGTCCACAAGAAATTTGAGCAAGATTGGAAAAGAAAACACCATAAATCTTCCTTGGATTTTGTTCCAACGGTCATAAAATTTTGAATTCTGGGGGACATCGATCGATCCATATGTCTTGACTGAGAGATCGATGTCCTCCAGAGAGTTTGCAGTTTTGAAGCTACAGTACATCGATCGATCGATGTCTCTCCTTTGAGAGACTGGTGAACATCGATCGATCGATGTCCCCTGGCCTGAGAGATCGATGTCTTCCAGAAACTTTCTGATTTGAAACTGCCTGACATCGATCGATCAACGTCTCTCCTGAGAGAATGACGTGACATCGATCAATCGATGCCTTTTAGGCTGAGAGATCGACATTGGACAGAAAATTCCAAACTTGAACAGCCTCAACATAGATCGATCCATGTCTCTCCTAAGAGACTGATGTATACATCAATCGATCCATGTGAGAGATTGATGTCTCACAGTGTGTTTTTCTCATTTTGCTTCAAACTCCAAGTATGAATTTCTATTTTAACCCATTCAAGACATCTTTTAATATCACCAAAACGTTTCCTTTCCCCAACGCCGTTTTGTTGAGGAGTTCTTGGAGCCGAAAAATTGTATTCATACCCTTTGGATACACAAAATTCTTGAAACTCAACGTCAAACTCACCACCTCTATCACTTTTAATTTTCTTAATTGTGTCTTCTTTTTGATTTTCTAATCTTCTATAAAGTTTATAAATTCTTGGCATGCATCATTTTTTAGCTAAAAACATGACCCAAGTGTACCTAGAGAAGTCGTCTACAACCACAAGGGTGTAATATTTTCCACCTAGACTTGCCGTACCAATATCCCCATACAAATCCATATGAAGCAATTGTAGAGGTTTTGGTGGAGATTTCACTTTTGGGCTTAAAGCTCGCTTTAACAAGCTTTGCCTTTTGACAAGTGTACATAAACCATGATTTTTGAAATTTAATTTTGGAAGACCTTGGACCTTTTCGTTTTTGCAAATCTCTTTGAAATTTTTGAAACTAATATGTCCAAGTCGTATATGCCATAGTTGAGTTAAATCATTTTTGGCAACTAGGCAAGAAACCTTTTATGATATCAAATCGTGTGTGCTAAATTTATAAACATCATTTTTCCTTATAGCCTTAAAAGCAATCTTATCATTCTTTTCACAATGCATTTTTGTTTCACAATTCAACTTGAAAATTATCATCACATAGTTGGCTTACACTTATCAAATTATACTTAAGCCCTTCTACATATAGCACATTGTTAATAGTGAAAGAAGAGTTACCAATTTCTCCATGTCCAAGGATTTTGGCTCTCCCATTGCCAAAATACACCGTTCCACCATCTTGGATCTTGAGCTTGGTGAACAAAGTTTTGTCTCCGGTCATGTGTGTTGAACATCCGCTGTCTATGAGCCATTTGGTTCTTTCTTCTTTGGCTACTCAATTTATCTTGAGGCCTACAAAACCAAGAGTTTATGTATTGGTACCCTTTGATAGTTGGGTCTTTTAGGGTTAGCTTGCCGACCCTTAGGCTTCCAGACATACATACTACCAAATCTAGCTCTACATGCACTCTTCACATGTGCTACTTTGTTACAATGAAAACAAGTGGGTACATGCCTTGGTTTATAAGATGATGAGTCATGTTGTGTTTTTCTCTTATTTGCCTTTTTCTTTAACGACTTAGGCTTAATGGAAGAATGTGATAAATTAAATCCTAAACCGGATTTATCATTTTCAATTCTTTGGTTTCCAAGTAATTTGTCTAGATTATTTTTACCATCGGTTAGTTTTTGTAAGTCTAACCTTAGTCTCTCACATCTTTCCTAATTTCCACATTTTCAAGAGCTACGGTCTTGTGAGTATAATCATTGATCTTGAAAAATCAAGATATTCTTATCCTGCAAGCTTTTGTTCTATAATATACATTTTTTAAATTCTTTCTTCAAATGTTTATTTTTTAAATTCAATTTTTCAAAATCATCTTGCAAATCTCCTATTTCATCTTGTAAATTAGAAGAGTTGGAGTTTACCTCAAGGCCATTCTCGATTGCCATGAGACAAGTATGTTGTGTTTTGGATTCTGAACTATTGAAACAAGTCCAACATCCATGTATTTACTTTCTTCTCCTTCCGATTCAGAGAGGAGATCATCCCACGTGGTTACTTCCGCATTAGGGGCTTTCTTTTGAGGAAAGACATTCTTTTCTTGCTTTTGTGGCTCCTTGACATGACAATCGGCAATGAAGTGACCGGGTTAACCACACCTATAGCAATTTTCACTTGCTTCTTTGTCTTTGGGTGGTCTCTTGAAAAACTTCCTTGCTTGGGCCTTATTTTTATGGCCATTCTTCTAAATTTTCTTACTAGAAGAGCAACTTCCTCATCCTATTCATCGGACTCTACCACCAATCCTTTGTGTGACGCTTGTGTGGGCTTGATAGGATTCATCCTATTTTGTTCATCAATAAGAATTTCGTGAGTAAGAAGATTACCAGATAGCTCATCAAGGGTAAGAGTCTTGAGATTCTTTGATTCGGTGATGGCGGTGACTTTAGGTGTCTATTCTCTTGGCAAAGAGTTGAGGAGTTTTGAGACAAGGTTTTATTTGATATTTTCTTGTCCACCATGGAAAGTTGATTCACTATCCGAGTGAATCGGTCGATTGTCTCCTCAATCTTTTCACCACTCTTCATCCTAAACATTTCATATTCCTTCATGAGCATTAGTCTTTTGTCCATTCTTACTTGCTCAGTCCTTTCGCATATCATTTCCAGCCTTTTCCAAGCTTTATGAGCTGTTTCAAGACCTTGAAGTCTTATGAGCTCGGTGGTGGTAAGAGCACTTGAAAGAATATCGAATGCTTTGCCATTGATGGCGAAGTTTATCTTCTCTTCGTCGGTGTAGTCATCCTCATATTTGAACATTGATTCTCCTTTTGAGTTGGTAATAACTTTGATTCATTTGACAACGGCTCTCTATATATCAAATCAACAACCATTCAAATGATTGATCATTCGAAATTTCCACAAGGAATAATTTTGGGCATCAAACATAGGTGCTTTAGTGTTTGATAGAATGAAGAGGTTGTCATTACCATGATCTTTAACCTTGCTACTTTCAAATATTTGCCAAGCAATCAAGGTTAAGCTCTGATACTAATTGTTAGGTCTGTAACACACTCTAGAGGGGGGAGGGTGAATATAGTGTTGGACAATTTTGCGGAATTTTTTTTGTGGCTTAACTCAAATGGAATTCAAAATCAAAGCAAGAATGGGAGATGAGAGACAATGAATGAGTACACCGGATATAGAGTGGTTCGAATCGTAAATGATTCTACTCCACTACTACTTTGTTGCCAAAGTGGATTTTCAACAACTACTCTTCTTATTAAAGCTAATAAGAACAAACACAACAATACTTACAACAACTTAGTGTAAGCAACCACAACAACTTTTTCTTGCACAAAATACCTTTGTGCAACAACAAACCTACAGCTCTAAGCAAGAACAACTTCTTGCTACCTCACAACTTCAACAAAGTTCTTTCAAGAACTTTCTCACAGTGGGTTAAAGGAAGTAGCGGGGATCACACTTTCTCACTAGTCTAAACACAAGTAAGAGATCAAATATTTATGGTTCCTCTTGTGTTAGACTCACTATTTCTCGATATACAACAATGAAGAACAAAGAAAGGATTAATAAGCTTTAAGCACTTTTACACATATGAGAGAAATATACAACAAAGAAGAATGAAGCTTGATGGTGGTGAAAGTGTGTGTTTGCCTCATCCGAGCTTCATCCATGGAGCCACCCTATGGAGTGATTTAAAATAGTCTTTAGTCACCCTATAGAGTGATTTGATCCTCAATAGCCACCCTAGAGAATCTTAGACATGGATAAAATAGTCAAGGAAGCACGTATTATGTTTGAGTAAAGTCCACAAGAAATTTGAGCAAGATTGGAAAGAGAAAACACCATAAATCTTCCTTGGATTTTGTTCCAACGGTCATAAAATTTTTAATTCTGGGGGACATCGATCGATCCATGTGTCTGGGCTGAGAGATCGATGTCCTCTAGAGAGTTTGCAGTTTTGAAACTGCAGTACATCGATCGGTCGATGTCTCTCCTTTGAGAGACTGATGTACATCGATCGATCAATGTCCCCTGGCCTAACCAGAAACTTTCTGATTTGAAACTGCCTGACATCGATTGATCGACGTCTCTCCCTGAGAGACTAACATGACATCGATCGATCGATGCCTTTCAGGCTGAGAGATCGACGTTGGACAGAAAGTTCCAAACTTGAATAGCCTCAACATGGATCGATCAATGTCTCTACATGAGAGACTGATGTATACATCTATCGATCCATGTGAGAGATTGATGTCTCACAGTGTGTTTTTCTCATTTTGTTTCAAACTCCAAGTTTTCATTTTAACCCATTCAAAACATCTTTTAATATCATCAAAACATTTCATATCCCAACATAGTTGACTCTTTAAATGATGTATCTAGATAAGTATACAACAATGAATGAATAAACTTATAAACAAAATGATCCTTGGTGCTTATTTTTGACTTGGTTGATGTTTCCGTGTGGTTAATCTATGGAAGACTTAAGTGAACCATCATAATTGTGATTAATGAATGCTATGTGTAAATGCTCTTGACGTGACATGTAAATTAGATAGTTGTTGCCATCCAACAAAGGTTATACCAGTACAAGGGAGGGGTTGTCGCTCAGATGGATGTATAAAAGATCATCAGAAAGATCAACTGTTGCTCCAGCATGAGAATTATTCGAGGTATTACGGGAGCGCGTCGTCAGAAACCATGAAAGTGCCAAAATTCATCAACAGTTAACACTATATCTCTGATAGCATGTAAAAAAACTTCATTCTACCAGTTCTGCATCTGCAGCCTTGCAACATTCATATGAATTCATTGTAAACAATAAACACAATCGCATCAAAATCAAAAGGAATCAAATCAAGGGAGAGATATAGAGATATAAAGAGATGATAGAAAAGAAAATTGGAGAGTAAGTGAATGGCATTTAAGAAGCGGATTTCTTCTTCACACTTCAACAGCATCCATCGAACATTTATGCACACAGCGATCCTGACTTAACCAAATAACTATCTATGCGAAATTACAAGAATGTCCATACAACTAACTGTACTGCTTCTTTAACTCCAGAAGAAAATCAGTCTTTTCTTGTATTCAAATGGTTCCCGCCTTGATCCTTTCTTTTTCAGCAGCGCTGCTCATCAACCAGCTGCACCCTTCGATCCAACTATCATTTCTCCTTCAATTTGTGTTTCTTCTGTGTGGCTCTTATCATCAAATGTTGATTAAATCTTCTATCCTACAGTTTCACATCACTCCCACTGGGATCATCAACTCGATCAACTATGGAAACTAAGTCCCAGCCGAGCTAAGCAAAACTGCCGAGCTGAACTCACCCAAGACGCAGAACTGAGCAAGCAAATGAAGACAGATGATAAAGAGGAAGACCTGAACTGGGCAAGCAAATGAAGACAGATGCTAAAGACATGCTAATGTATGGCCGTGCTGAACTAAAGTGTCAAGCTGAAGTGAAGCACAACAGAGAAGGGCTAAAGATCACAAAGGAAAAGTGCTGAGCTGAGGTGACGAAGTGAAGCACAAGACTCAGAAGGACGAACTGCTGTACTTAGTTAAATCTGTAAACTTAGTTATTTTTACTGCACAAAGCAGAGCATTAGTTAGTTTTACTGCGCAAAGCAGAGCTGCGTTGGTAACGGCTTAGTTATTTTTACTGCACAAAGCAGAGCTGTATTGGTAACTAGCCATTACCATAGCCGTTATAGTTTACTGTAGATAAATAGTAACCAATGTGCAAGTGGTAAAAGTAGCCGTTAGAATCAGTTTCTCACCTTTATAAAAGGGAAACAGCTGTGTATATTATTTTTAACTTGAATGGAAGATTAATTCCTTCAATCACGACATGGTATCAGAGCAAATCTGATTCAAAAATACTTGCAAAATACGCTCTGTTTTCTGCATATTCTAAAATCTATTCAAAATGACTATCTACGGAGGTCACCTCCACTCCTGATCAAGTATCAGGAGTGGTGCATGTTCCTCAACTTACTGATGATTCCTCCGTCATCATCACCAGTCACAAACTCAATGGAGATAACTACCTCTCATGGTCTCGAGGGGTAGAAATGTTCATAACTGGAAAAGGCAAGGAGAAATACCTATATGCGACATTCCCTGTTCCATCTGCAACAGATGCAAACTTCCGACTGTGGAAGTCTGAGAATAATATGATTATGTCATGGCTGATACGCTCTATGCAGCCTGATATTTCTGAGGACTTTATGATGTACTCTACTGCAGTAGAAATCTGGACTACAGTCAAAGAGATGTTTTCCAAACAGGATAACATCTCAAAACTATATGAAATTGAAGCTCATCTTTATGAGCTTAAACAATGCAGCTTTGATGTCCACAAATACTATACATTACTCACCAAGACGGGGCAGCAGATCGATTCATTTGAAGCACATCAGTGGTCCTGCATCACTGATGTTGTGTTGTACAATGAGATTACTGAAAGGAAAAGGGCCTTTCGCTTCCTAACTGGACTGAACCCAGAATTCGATACTACACAAAGTCAGATTTTGAGCACCAAACCTGAAGGCTGCTTCGCAGAGATCAAACAACGAAGAAAGCCAGAGGAAGGTCATAATGGGAGGATTTTCAATCTTGGAGTCCTCTGCCCTGCATACTGAACAACCAGCAGAAGCTTCTGTGCTGGCTGTTAAATGACAGTTTGCCCCTGTCGGAGGTAAATTGTGCAAGTACCGTAAGAAAGAAGGTCATACAGTAGACGACTGTTGGAATCTCCAGGCAAAGCTGATTAGAGAAGAAAAACCACCACAGAAAACCAGCATTGCACCCTAGAGACCACAGTAAAGATCATACCATGCTGGACAGAGTGCTGCTCATCAGGTCAGCAGCACACCCAGACTTGGTGCAGCTCAGCTTGAGGCCCCTACCAAGGATCAGATTACTACTCTGATAGATTTACTGAGCAGACAAAGTGGCCGAGCTGATACACATTAGGCTACTATGGCTGGTTTTATGCAGCCGAGCTCTAGTAGTTCATGGATCGTTGACTCTGGGGCGACATATCACATGACCAACAATGGTAACCTTATGAATTCATATACTCCGTTTACTATTCCAAAGAAAGTAAATATTGCGAATGGGATCTCACTAGAAGTTATAAGCATTGGCTCATCTGTGATTTCAGATAAAATAATCTTGAAAGAAGTCTTGCATGTTCCAAGCCTAAGTTTTAACCTGCTATCAGTAGGAAAATTTGCCAGAAATAGTAATTGCATAACCTGCTTCTCATCCACAGAATGTTGTTTTCAGGAAAACAAAACGAAGGGGATGATTGGTAGTGTTAGGAACATAGCTGATTAGCAAAGCTGAGCTGCCGAAGAATCAGAATACTATGCCCCTTAGAACATCTTGTATATGGGATATTTTGCTTTGGCATAATAGACCGAGACATCCCTATTTTGTATATCTGAAAAAATTAATGCCAGAATTATGTTGCTTAACTGATCTTACAAAGTATTCTTGTGAAACCTGTCAAATAGCAAAACAAACTAACAAAGTTACCCAGCTAAACCATATAAGTCCTCTACACCTTTTAACTTAGTTCATTTAGGTATTCAGAGACCATCTAGAATTGCTAATTTAAATAGGACAAAATGGTTTATAACGTTTGTGGATGATCATTCTAGAATAACATGGGTCTACTTGTTAAAAGATAAAAGTGAAGTAGGACAGATATTCAAGAGATATGATGCACTAATTAAAACCCAGTTCGGCTGCACTATTAAAACAATAAGAACTGATAATGGGCTAGAATACTTAGTTCAATTCAACACTTTATAATAGAAAATGGTATCCATCACCAAACCTCATGTACTTACACCCCTGAACAAAATGGTGTAGCTGAACGAAAGAATAAACATCTCCTTGAAGTCACCCGAGCTATCATGTTTGCTATGAATGTGCCTAAACATTTTTAGAGTGAAGCTCTGCTGACATCAACTTACCTAATAAATAGGATGCCATCCAGGACTTTATCCTTTAGGAACCCTAGAGAAATACTACTTAAACATTACTCGAATACTCAGCTATTGTCAGAACTACCATTAAGACTTTTTGGATGTACGGCCTATCAGCCCAGCCGTAGGAGTAAGTTGGATCAAAGAGCAGTCAAATGCATTTCCTTAGGATATTCTAATTCTCAAAAAGAATATAAGTGCTACTGCCCATCCAATAGATGAATGTATGTAACTTTAGATGTTACATTTAATGAAAAAGAGGCATTTTATAAAACTGAAGGAGAAACAGAAAGAGTAGGAGTTAATAAATATGAACTCAGGCTTCTTAATATCAATCTGCTGAGTCCAACTTGCTCAGCCGAGCTGTCCCACAACAGCTCGGCTGTTGGCACCTCAGGTCAGCAACACCGATTCCTCTTTACGTACTACTTCTCCTGTTATTCCTAATGATCCACGATGATCTGAGATCCAGGAACCAAGCCTGTCACACCTGAAATAAATACCTTTGACTGAAATAGAGGAGAACTCAGAAAACTCTGAGTATGATCATAGGAACACAAATAGATGACAGACCAATAGCTCTAAGAAAAGGAATAAGAGAATGTACTAAGAATCCCGTATGTACCAAATATCCCATAGAAGACTGTTTATCTTACAATAAACTGAATCCCATTTTAAGACATTCATATGCTCACTCAACAACAATTCTATCCCTAGTACTATTGAAGAAGCACTCAGCAGATGTGAGTGGAGAAAGGTAGTACACAAAGAGATGAATGCCTTAGAAAATAACTAAACCTGGGAGCTAACTCCCAGCTCATCTACAAACAAACCTGTAGGATGCAGGTGGATATTTACCATTAAATACAATAATGATGGAACTATAAATAAGGCAAGATTCGCTAAAGGTTTCACACAAACATACGGAGTAGATTATTTAGAAACATTTGCTCTAGTGGCAAAATTAAACACCATTAGAGTCATCTTCTCTATAGCAGTAAATCTAGACTGGGATCTTTATCGACTTGATGTAAAGAATGCATTTCTAAATAGAAAAAGTGTATATGAGTATACCACCAGGATTTAGTAATGAAACAAATAAGAATAAGGTTTATAAATTAAGGAAGTTGTTGCACGGCCTAAAACAATCACCTCGGACATGGTTCAAACCTTTACCAAAGTAGTTACTTGAAATTCTGATAAAGCCATAATGGTCACACCTTGTTTACTAAAATTTCACCTAAAGGGGAGCTGACTCTATTAATAGTGTATGTTGATGACATTATGATATCTGGGAATAATAATCACGTAGTTCATGATATTAAAGCACACCTATCTAAGCAGTCCTGAAATGAAGGACTTAGGGAAAACTAAGATACTTCCTAGGAATAGAAATTGCTAGAAATAAAGTAGGAATGTTTACCTCACAAAGGAGTACGTACTAGACTTTCTAAAGGAGACGGGTCCACTCGGATGCCGACCTGCAAATACACCAGTAGAGCCCGGATATAAGCCAAGAGATCAATGAGATACTTCACCAACAAACAAGCTGATCTATCAAAGACTAGTAGGAAAATTAATCTACCTTTCACATACTAGGCCAAATATCTGTTACGCTGTTAGTTTTGTATCACAATATATGCACAATCCTACTAATGAGCACCTCCAAGCTGCTCTTAGAATTCTCAGGTACCTCAAGAATGCACGTGGTCAGGGACTGAGCTTTAGGAAGATTGCATATTGAAGTATCAAAATTTTCGCAGATGCAAACTAGGCTAGATCAAAACTGACATGAGGTCGACTACAGGCTATGGGACGTTTATTGGGGAACTTAGTGACATGACGAAGCAAGAAACAACATGTAGAATCAAGAAGCAAGCGCAGAAGCTGAGCTGAGAGCCCTTGCGTTAGGAATATGCGAAGGGATTTGGATTAGAATAGTATTTGAAGATCTGCATATCAAGCCAGGTCTACCAATTCAAATCTACTGTGATAGTATCTTTGCAATAAGTATGATAGAGAATCCAGTTCCGCACGACAAATCTAAACATGTAGAAATTGACAGATATTTTATTAGAGAAAAGATAAAAGAAAATGAGGTCATGTTAGTAAACATCTCCACCAAGGATCAAGTAGCTGACCTTCTCATAAACCAGTATCAACTAGTATATTTCAATATTTAATGTCCAAGCTTGGTTGTATGAATATATACAACTAAGCTTGAGGGAGAGTGTGGAAACTAAGTGTTATATTCCCAAAAAAAAGGAAAGATTAACAATAATAATAATAAAGTAGATTAATGAAATAAAAAAAAGATATATAAAAAGATAAGAATAAGAATTTAATAATAATAATAATAAAGTAAAAGAGACGTGATTGAGGGGGGTAGGAAACCGCCCCTCAAATCACGTATGGGATAAGGGGGGAACCAAATTAAAGGTTAAGGGGATAAACAATTGTTCCCCAGACCAAAAAGGCAAAAAAAAGAAAAAAGAAGAAGAAAAAAAAGCTAGCAGAAGGCAACGGCTGGAAGGAAGAAGAGGAAAGGGAGGGAAGAAAGAGAAGGAAAAGGGGAAGAAAAAGGGAGAACCCAAGTGTTTCAATCCATTCGCGGTGTATTATAATTGCGTAGTTGTTTGCAATCGAGGTAGGTTCCTTTTCCCCTTCTATTTGGTGCAAATTCAAGCATGCTCTAGTGGTAGGTAAGGGGATAAACAATTGTTCCCCAGACCAAAAAGGCAAAAAAAAAAAAAAGAAAAAAAGAAGAAAAAAAGCTAGCAGAAGGCAACGGCTGGAAGGAAGAAGAGGAAAGGGAGGGAAGAAAAGAGAAGGAAAAGGGGAAGAAAAAGGGAGAACCCAAGTGTTTCAATCCATTCGCGGTGTATTATAATTGCGTAGTTGTTTGCAATCGAGGTAGGTTCCTTTCCCCCTCTATTTGGTGCAAATTCAAGCATGCTCTAGTGGTATTTTATGTGTTTTTGTTGTTTTAATTGTTAAGTTTCATAGCATGATTGTTAATCCGTGAGAAGCATGAAAGTTGCAGACTGTGGTATGCGTGCACTGTGTATTGCGTGCTTAGTTGGGATTCTAGGAAAAAATTTGATAATCAAAATAGCAAAACTGTTGCATGATTAGAGATCTTTCAATTTGTTTTGGCCTTAGAATAGGTTCCCATAGATTGGAAATAGGAGAAAGTATAGATCGGGATCGAAAAAACGGTTGCCGGAGACCGCCGGTGCGCCGCACACGCCGCCGGAAGCGGCAGCGCGTGGCTGCACGCGCCCCTGATATCAAAGGCTGGAGTTAATTTCATTTTGGTTAAAGAAAATATACACATGGATGATAAAAGGGCCGAAGGCCCTTAATGACGGGCACTGGTTTCGGGTGGGCTGGCTGCTCCTGCAGCAGTCCTGGCCCGAAAGCTGCTAATATATATAAAAAAAAGGGGTTGCCAGCTTCGCGGACCGGGCGGAATGGCCAACGGTCCGGACCAGCTGTTGGCAGGCCCAATTAAGCGAATAACCAAAAAAAAGAAAAGGGGTTTAGCAGGCCGGCCTTGGACGGGCCGAACTGGGAAGGGGCGCTAACAGGGCTGGCGGCGCTAACAGGGCTGGCGACAAGGCCAGCCCATTAGAGTGATATATATATTTTGTTTTTAATTTCTGAAATTCAAAATGTAATTTTAATTAATTCTAAAATAGAAATAATTATAGGAAAAATATAAATAAATATCAGAAAGTTCTAAATAAATTCCAGAAATTATAAAACGCTGAAATTAAATTATTTTCACCAATCTCGGTAATTGCGATAATTTATTTAATTTGGATAATTAAGTAATAAATAGAAATAAATTAGGGAAAATGAGAAAAATATAGGAAATGCACTGTAAATGTATATAAGCAATGGAAAAATAGTTTTAACGTTAAACGACATTAAATCATCACTCGAATAATAAATGAACCTAGAGTTGAGTGCCGGAGGATGGTGAGGATGGGCCAGGGGCCTCAGACGTTTGTGTTGTCTGCATTCATGGCACGTGCATTGCATGATGGTGGGTCGTGACGTACGGGTCACGGGCGCTCAGGATGGTGTACGGTGGCGGGGCCAAGTACGCTCAGGATGGTGACTGTGGGTGGGTACGACCCACAGCCACTCAGTTAGGTCCCGGGATCATGCATTGCATGGCGGAGATATCGGCATTTTGTGTGACATGACTTTGTTGCGTGTGACATGCATAGTAGGACATGCATCACGATGTTGCGCATCCTCTATCTGGAGTGAATTACTTTTCCGTATTCGTATGCTTATGTGATACCATGTCCTATGTGCTATGTGCTATATCATTATTGTATGGTTGTCTTGTACTACTTGGAGGCAGGTGCCTACTGAGTGATTTCCCAGTCACTCACCCCTACTTCCCCCCCCCCCCCACCAGGTGAGCAGGAAGAGACTTACGACTACGTCTTTGTTGAGGACGGGGCTGATACAGTGGAGTGGGCAGACTGACGGTCGCGCTTAGGATATAAGAAGACTCTGCGACTGTTTGTCTTTATTTTATTGAGATCTCATCAGACATCACCTCGTTAGATTTTCAGACTTATGTTATTGTCAGGATTTGGTTTATTAATGTATTGAGGAATTTTTATTTATCAAGAAAATTTTATGTTATTGTATTTCGTTTTCGCGTGAAAAAAATTTCTACGTCTTTTCGGACATGTCGGAAATTGATTCGACGCTTTGTATTCTCCTTAGTGAGATACGGCGGGTGCACTGTTCCCGATGCTAAGGTTCGGGGGCGGGGCGCTACACTAAGTCTCAGCCGAGCTAAGCTAAACTACCGAGCTGAACTCACCCAGGACGGCAGACCTGAAATGGGCAAGCAAATGAAGACAGATGATAAAGAGGCAGACCTGAACTGGGCAAGCAAATGAAGACAGATGATAAAGACATACTAATGTATCGTCGTGCTGAACTAAAGTGCCGAGCTGAAGTGAAGCACAACAGAGAAGGGCTAAAGATCACAAAGGAAAAGTGATGAGGTGAGGTGACGAAGTGAAGCACAAGACTCAAAAAGCCGAACTGCTGTACTTAATTAAATCTGTAAACTTAGTTATTTTTATTGTACAAAACGGAGCTGCATTGGTAACTAGCCGTTACCACAGCCGTGATAGTTTACTGTAGATAAACAGTAACCGCTGCGCAAGTGGTAAAAGTAGTCGTTAGAATTAGTTTTTCACCTGTATAAAAGGGAAACAACTGTGAACATTATTTTTAACTTAAATGGAAGATTAATTCCTTCAATCGACATCAACATTATCCCTGCATCTTCCATCAGACCTCATATTAGCTGCTCTTTTGACAGCCTAGATATTTTGATTTTCCAATTTGTTTTATTGGTTTCTTATTAGCTTTCAAGTTTAAATTTCCAACAAACTTGAGGCATTTTTCCCTGTTTGAAGTTAAATGCATGAACTCATCCGTTATACATCTTCTACAAAATCAGCAAAGCATCTGCTATAGATCTACTTGCTTCAAAAACAGCCTTCTGATATCACAAGCCGTTCCGTCCATTTTCATCCTTTCAAGCAGATCAATTATTTTAGATGTCCTTATGTCAAATTAGTCAAAAATTTATAAAATACACATCGAAAAAGGAAGATCCCACATATCCACTAGTACTAATCGTGTTTGTCATTGGAAAAAAATAAATCTACTTCAAAAGATCCTATAAGGGCAAGTCAAATGTTCGTCTTCGCTAGTTCACGACAACATTACCCTATTGTCTTACAGGCTCCCATCTATGGCGAAGTATGGGGTCGGATGTGCGCAATCATACTCGTATGTCAAAAAAATACAGAAGTTGTTTCTCGATGACCCATAGTGAAAATTGCGTCAGTTCAAATTGTATTAAATATAAGAGTTTGAAGTTTCTTAAATACAAATTACAACAAAAATAATGGTATCAACCCAAGCAGCAAAAGGGACAATAAGCTACTAATTCTAAAGCTTGTAGCAGAGTTAGAAGAAATATAAGATTCCAAGGCTTCAATGGTGAAATTTGGATTAGTACCATATAAAGCTTGTATCCCTTTAATATCATCAAGCTTCAAATCCACTTTCTTCTCTCTAGGCTTCAAACTCGGATACATAACAGCTTCTTTATCGGAAGAATGCGCCAACCCAAGCAAATGTCCAATCTCATGCGTCGCCACCGACTCCAAATCCACCGCCACATCGGATTTCTCCACGTCAAAGTCCACAGCCCATGTCTCGGCCGCGTCAAGGTGGAGTCTCCCTATCACGGGAGAGAATGCATGGGCCAAAACTCCAAGAACACCATCAAACGGCTCGCTATCACCGTGCTCCCCGGAGTAAAACCCTATCCTGATGTCTGAAAACCCGTAATGATCTGTTTGTGAAAATTTAACAGGAATCACCAATTCCCAGTGTGAAAATGCGCGTTTAAAAGCATCCTTAATCTCTTTTGAGTCAACGACGGGATGAAGGAATGCTCCGGCGAGAAAGCGTACGTTAGATTCATCGGAATAGCCCCCGTCCACCGCGGCTGGCCAGGGAAGAATGCATACTTCTTCCTTGCATGCAACATGTTTGATTTTTTGTCTGATTCAGCACGCGTTGTTTGGCTAGACGTGTTCTGTGTGTCATGAACACCGCACCTAGGTGACATGATCTGAATAATTGTGTCAATATCTACCTTTCTTGTTATGGATAGGCCTAGTTTGGCTTGGTATTTGCTTAGAGCAACCTCAAATTTTGCGTCGAATTCATCGGTGAAGTTTGTATCTTGTACCTTAAGATAACCGAAATGATGAAAGTATTTCTTGAGTTGGGACAAGCCTTTGATGTTGCTTCCTCTTTTGGCATCCAAAAATTTGGAGAACTCTTTCCACGTGTATTGCTTTAACATTGACGTTGTTCCGATTGGGATGTTTTTGATTGGAAATGTTCTTGAAGAAAGACATGGGGAGGAGGAGAGGAGTGAGAGAATTAAGGATCCAACTATGAGCAAATGCATGATAGTTCTTTGAGTAGATAGAAGGGAGAACATTTCAAATGTTTGCCTGAAATTCTTATTGGGTGATCATTTGGTGATGCATACTTTGATAGAAAGAGTTGTGATGGGGAAGTTGAAAGTCTATGTTGCGTTGGTTGTATGTGCATGAATTGTGTTTGTTGGTTAATTCCTTTTATGATGGTACTGGTGATCCATTGCATCTGTACTTGTGAATATATGTATTTTGGTTCAAACCAAAGCACGTGCAACGTGTGTGTAATACTGTTGTCTGGTTAGTAATGACGAAGCTATTGTATCCGGCCTAATTAGGCTATAGAGTTGCTGGTCCGATTTGCCGTAATCACCTTGCAGTGGGTCTCTGTCAAAGCCTAGCCAACTTAGAAGGCCACTAAATTTCTGATTTGTATCTTTCAAAAAAAACTTCTTGAAACGTGGTAGAGGCATACGAGAAACAGGGGTATTGACCTTTGGTGAGAGAAAACACCAGCTTTCTTGTTGGAAGCTGTTAGGAAATCCGACAAGATCACTGCAAAACGCGCAGCGGAAAAAACAAAACTTGATCTCCGATTTCTACCAAGGATCCATGTTGTTCGTTTAATCGATGAAAGAAACACAAGAATTACCTCTAAAGAATCGAAATCCGTAGGTAGAAGAGGTGCGAAATCACGAACCCTCTGTCGGTATCCACACGAATGCTTCCGCCCGGAGTGCTAGCTCTTGAATGGCGCGGCTGAGAGAACACGCTTTTCTCCAAAACGGCTCTAAGGTTTTCTGTTTTCGTGTGTATTTTTGTCTGTCCTCTAAGGACGAGATACACAGATATATATACACATATATAGACATCAAAAACCGAGTCCTAATCGGATTAGTTGATGCCAATCAAAATCCATATCAGATATGGATTCTATCAGGATATTCAAAATCCATATCAGATATGGATTCTCTCATTATTATCCGACAACATATATATATATATATATATATATATATATATATATATATATATATATATATATCCAAAAAAAGCGAAAATAATAATAATAATAATTAATATCCAATATTAATATTATTAATATTAAAACGATAATAATAATAATAATAATTAATATCCAATATTAATATTATTAATCTCAGCCATACGCACTCTTGTGTGTGACCCGATAGGCCCATATTAATTGGCAGTTGATTAAATCGCTATTAAACCAACAAGTCGTAATTGGCCTCTAGCAAGGCATTACAACTACCCAATTAATACGAGTAAAGTCCAACTAGCCTAATAATAGTACATGCATTAATCCCTTTGTCACATGATATCTAGTTTGAACATAAGTCATGGTCAGCGTCATACTTATATTGTTCAAACATATGATTACTCGATCTCTAAGTAGACTGATAAAAGAAATGATATTGATCACACTATCAATTCATTTGAGCACGGCCATGCATTTCACAGTCTCACTAATCGAGGGGCCCAAAGATATCTCTCTCAAAAGAGAGGGACAAATTCTATCTTGATTGTTCAATATCCTCTACATAATTTCTATCACATTCAATCATGATCTTTATTATTATCCAGTTACGGATAACGATTGATCATGTCAAAATATAATAGTCCTTATGTTGGAAACTATGACAATCTCAAGTCAAAAGATTAAAACATGACTATCATGAGATTTACTTATGACGCTAATCCATGTAGTAATCTCATGATGGGTCTATCCAATACACTGTTCTCTAACAAGTATCTATGAGATTGATTCGTATCACAATACACATAATCATCTCATAATTATCAAATCAATACTCATACTGATTATAAATTATTTTATCTCTAACAATAATGAATCGGAGACATATATCAAAATTGTGTAACATATTAACCAACAATAATGATAATAAAACCTCTTTTATTAATAATAAATGAATAACATAAATATCCAAATCATGGCCTAGACATATACACTAACATAAGCTAACCTAAAAGTTTTGAGCATTTTGACAAAGTCGTTAAAGAGACTTGGTGGTTGTCAGAAGCAAGCACAATATCTGGTCTGACAGACTTTCATTTTCAAGTAACCGATAGTAGGATAATGGCTCGCCATTTGAAACTAATACTTTATGTTCATATGTCAACTAAATGCTTATGAGTCGTCAGCAAAAATAATAATCGTTTTAGTAATGGGAGTTTCTTCATTTTATTCATGGAATAGATATTTATATTTAGTTGTAAGTGTTTTTACGTTTATTACTACATCTTTTAAGTGCCCATTATTTTGCACCGTCTTTCTAAGTTTTTTTTTTAATGTATATGAAGACAAAATATATAGTGGTGAATAAAATGTATAACCAAACCTTCAAAATATAGCGAAACCACGCAAATGAAAATACAAATTGAATGGGAGTTTTCATTTAGTTCACTGAATTAAGTAAACTCGCTGTAGTAATCAATATGTGTTTATTGTAATCTGTTTTTTTTTTTTTGTGATAAGCTAGAATAGTCATGTTTAAATAAAAACCATAGTACTCATCAGTCTCAAAAATATTGTTTTAATTTGACTTGAGCATAGTTTAAGAAAGTCAAACTCTTTTAATCACCCCTACTTAGTTACTTGAGTTAAAATAGAGAAATCATATAAGTGTTGATTGAGAAAGAACTATAGAAACTTGGATTAATAGTACTTACTCCTCAGTCTCAAAATATAAGTCAACTTTGACTTTTTAACATAATGTAAATTACACAATTAAAAAGTCAAAGTGGACTTATGTCTCGTGATGGAGGCCGTACTATTTTTAGAAAGTAAATCATATTTTTAGAAGATACCAAAATAAAAAGAAAGAAAATATTTTTGGACACGGAGGAAGTAATAAACTACATTCATCACTTATATTATAATTCGTAATTATCTTTGACATTTTTGTGTTTGGAGAAATCATCACTCTTTATCTTTTTCCAATCTTTATATTTTATTTTTTTGAGTGAAATACAAATCAGATTTTCAGTCAACGATAACAATTAATTACTTTTTCTTTTATCTGTTGGCACCATGAGCATTTGACAGATTATTCCAAACACCCTACCAAGTGTAAAACTTGTGACCTTTGCGTCCTATCATTTTGAGACTGAAAATAATAATTTTTGTTTATTTTATCGAAAATTCTGATTGTATAGATACTGCAACAACACAACATTACTCCATTGACTTAAAGACTTCCACCTATGACGGGATATGAGGAAGTCGGATGTACACAACCATATCCATGTATTACGGGATATGAGGAAGTCGGATATACACAACCATATCCATGTATTAGAAGCACACAGAGGTTGTTTCCCGATTACCATTATGAAAATTGCGTCTTATCGATCAACTGCTACGTCACAATATAAGAACCGCAACCAATGTAGTGAATCATTTTGCTTTATTCCATTATATATTGGAAATGGAAACTATCTGATCGTATAGATAATTATCCCAATAATTAATGGTAAGGGTTGCATCATAAAAGTTTTGCAGCAACCATATCACCAGCAAGTTCGTTAAAAACGATCATTTCGTTGCTGGTTTGGTTCCAGGGCCCCTTTCCCCGTGTCATAAGGCGGTTTTGAGTATGCAAGACGCCAGGCCCTCAACTTCCCCGGATGAGATTCTAGAAGGCTAAAAGTGAGGCCTACAATCACGCGTCGTCACGTGTACAAAATCTGTTTTTTTATGAAAAAAAAATTGCAGCAACCCTTACTTTTGTACACGTGACGATGCGTGATTGAAGGCCTCATTTTTAGCCTCCTAAATCTCATTCGCAACTTGCTCCCATCTGTTTATCGTGCAGAATGCAGATGTATTTGCATATTATTTCTACATATGATAGTACAAAAGTATCTCTTGTTTAATTCTTTACATGTTCCACGTATTAAGTTCAGTTTGACCTTGATTTACTACGTTAGTGTACCATTTAGAACCCATTTATAATTGCAAATTATAACTTTTTGGTGTGCATGTTACTATGTTAAGGTGCCCTTTGAAAACCAATTATTGTTGCAAATTATAACTCTTTCACACAACGACAACAAAATTTAAACTCGGTTCGTTTTTTTCTCATAATTTTTTATCATCCAGAAAAATATCTTCCATAAAAAGTAGCGATTCTATTTGTAAAAATCAGTTAACTTATAATACAAAATATATTTCAATGATTAAAATAAGTAACATATTAAATATTTTGTACTTCCTATCATCATCATCATCATCATCCGAACCCAGTATATCCCAACGACAGCAAAAACTATCGTTAGGGTCTGAAGAGGATAAGTGATAGACAGACAATACCTCAGTCCCAAGGTCAAATGGCTATGGATGATTGGTCAGCTTCTTGTTTTCTTTTTTCAATTACTTTTTTGCATTGACATTTTATGTGGTGAGGGGAGGCCGTGTGATTGAAGCCATGTCAGTTTGTGTAGTAAAAGTAAACGACAAGTATATAGCTACCAGAACAAGCCTTTTGGAAAAAGGAAAAAAAATCAGAATAATATTTAAAAACACAACGTTCATGTGTCTTTAAGTGGTAGCTGCTACTACTAATTTGTACCGATATACTATTCTGAAATATGGTAAAAATTTCGATATGTAGTTCTAATCCCAAAAAATTTCGTATAGGATTTATATTAAGAATCCAGTAACATTTTGTTTCCAATATAATACTGATCGATTTACAAGTACTTAATATAAGGACAAAAGGCACAAACAAAAATCGATTTAGGTCTAAGACATTTTTTTTCTTTTTCGAAAACGGCTTCACTCTGACACTGTATCTTTTATTGATCTATCTAATGGATTTGTAGTTTTATCAAAAACCATAGCTCTTTTAAGTGGTGAATTTTCTAAATTATTTAATCCATTTATGTGATTCTATCTGCCGATTTCTATATATACATATACTTGTGTATGTACATACATATATCAAACTGTATGGAACACATTGGATTTAAAGCAACACCGAAACTCGGTCTGTTGGACGATAAGCATGTTTTGATAACTTTTTCAAACTTAGATGATCATCAGAGGTGTTTTTTACGTCGTTCCTGGACATTGAATGGCTATTCCATGCATGTAACCAAAAGCACACCAGATTTTGATCCACATGTGGATAAACCAATTGTCCCAATATGGGTCTCTATTCGTGGATTGCCCTTATACCTGCATAATAAATCAGCATTACGGAATATTGCACATATGATTGGATTTCCACTTAAAATGGATTCTGCTACTTCACATGGTCTGCGTCCCTATGTAGTTAGGTTATGTATTGAGGTGAATATCTCAAAACCCCTTCCTCCGAGGCTGCATGTTCACGGAGGAGATCATGAATTTTATCCAACGGTATAGTATGAAAATGTGCCATTCTTTTGTGCTACTTGTCGGACATTAGGACATGACCAGAAGAACTATTCTCCGTTTGTGGAATAGAATGAGGCGATTTCTAAGGCTGATTTTCCATCATCGAGGTCTTTGGGAGCAGCTTCTAAACGTTGGATACCGAAGAAAACTTCTGTTTTTTCACTAGGCTTCACATGAGGTGACTGTTACACCATCGCTTGATCAAGTGAATACAACATCAGATCCTGTTGAGGCACAGATTTTAAGCAATGAAGACACAATATCCGCTGAAACTATTATTCCACCATTGAGTCCAATTGTGAATAGGCAACAGACCATGTTGAATCCTTTACAATATCATGATTTGCCTAGATCGAGTATTGCTCCAATTGCTTTGATATCAGGGGAGATTCACGACCAACAATTGCAGAAAATTGGGACATCGCTGGAGACTGTGTATAGGAGTAGGATGACCTTTTATGTTGTTGAGGAGGTGAAAGAGGCTGGAAGAAGGCTGAGGTTGGAAGTTGCAGAAGCTGGGAAGGAGGAAGAAGAAGATACAGGAGGCGCCAACATTTAAAATGTGTGAATTGACAGAAATGCCCTTTCTTAATAAGTAGTGCGCTGTAGTTTAGTAAGGACAACTTCGTAATTTCGGTTCCTTTTCCCCCCTTTAACTACCATAACTGAATGTAATCCTTCCCTAATTCAGTTGAGAATTTTTCATTTTGTTCAATAAGAATTCTGTTTTCGCAATTCTCTCTCCCCTTCGACGGTTACTGGCATTCGTGCCTCACTGCGTTAATTTTGAGATTTGCTTTTTGAATTAGTTTGTTGGTTGTTTGAAATTCATCATGGTATCAGAGAGATCCATGTTTTAAGTTGCTTGATTGAACTTCGTCGAATAATCCATGGCTTCCGCAAGTACGAATGCTTCGAGCTCAAGAGCGAATGGTGCACAACCGCAGGAGAGTCCGATGAACAATCCGTTGTACTTGCACCCCAACGATAGTCCTGCAATCATACTCGCGCAGCCTCCCTTGACGGCACACAATTTTCACTCGTGGAGTCGAGTGTTCGAAATGGCGTTGGTGGTGAAGAACAAGATTGGATTTATTGATGGCTCAATCCCCATGCCTGCTGCTAATGATCCGCAATTTCCTCTGTGGAGGCAAGTTAATAGTATGGTACATTCTTGGATAATGAATAGTGTCTCCCCTTCTATTGCTCAAAGCATAATGTGGTGTGAAAGTGCACGTGAAGCTTGGTCAGACCTTACTTTGAGATTTGGTAGTTGTGATCCGTTTCGTTTATCTGATTTGCTTGAAACGTTTTATAGTATTAAACAAGAAAATTCGTCAGTAAATGAGTATTATACCAGAATCAAAATAGTCTGGGAAGAAATGATGGCGCTTAGGCCAATTCCTAAGTGTAGTTGCAGAGGTTGCAGATGTGATATTAATATCAAGATGGTGCAATATGTTGAGAGTGATTATGTCATAAAATTTGTGAAAGGCTTAAGTGATGATTATGAACCTGTGAAGTCTCAAATATTTGTAATGAGTCCGTTGCCAGGAATTAGCACTGCGTTTTCAATGGCATTGAAGTTCGAAAGAAAGGTCATGAGTTCATCCAGTCAAGGCGGATTTGTCAATAATCCTACTGCATTAATGGTTGATAATGTGGAATCTGGAGAAGTAGAGAATAGTGTCTTCATGAGTAAATCACAGAGCACGGGATACAGAAGGGGGAGCGGAAGGTTTTATCCTGACAACACCAGAAGAGCTCAGTGTAGCCATTGTGGGATGATTGGGCACACTGTGGACAGGTGCTACAAGAAGCACGATTACCCGCCTGGTTTTAAGCCCAGGAGTCAGGTATATATGGCAGCAGGGAGCAGTGAAGAGCATCCTGCGTACCCAATTGCCCAGCAGAATCAAGCTGCACCAGGCACTTTCACACCAGAACAGTACCAGAAAATCTTGAGTTTGCTGAAGCTTGAAGATGAAAAGCACTCTCAGGGAGCAGCAGCTGCAAGCAATGCTGTTCAACCTGCTGTGATGTCTGCATCTTCTGATATGGCTAGAGGTAAGTGTCATTCTAATAGTTTGAACACATGGATTATAGATTCTGGAGCCACTGACCACATAACTCATTCTCTGTATTTGTTCAAATCCTATAGGCCTATCAGCCACATTAGCATTAAAATGCCAAATGACTCTGTCACTCAAGCTACTCATATCGGTTCAGTTCAAGTCACCCCTGATCTAGTCTTGCACAATGTTCTGTTTGTGCCTTGCTTTTCTTTCAACCTCATTTCCCTCAGCAAAATGACCTCAGATCCATCTTTGCTTATTCAGTTCTTTGATTCACAATGTTTTATTCAGGATCAGTTGTCCAAGCGGATGATTGGTTCAGCTGAAAAGGTTCATGGACTCTACTGTTTGAGAGGAGAACCTGTGGCACATACGGTTGCCAACACCTTTTTGAATGTTTCTGATGACGCCTTGAACTCAAAGCTGCTGTGGCATTTCAGACTGGGGCATCCGTCTGTCCCTAGACTTGCTAGTATTCATCAGTTGTTTCCCTTTGTTTCAGTTCCTGATAAAACCACCACATGTACTGTGTGTCCCCTAGCAAAACAGAAAAGACTTCCTTTTCCATTGTCTCATTCAATTTCTGAGGCTCCATTTGATTTGATACATGTTGACATATGGGGTCCTCACAAACATAGTACTTTGTATGGCCAGAGTTATTTTGTGACTATTGTTGATGACTATACCCGTTTCACCTGGCTTTACCTTATGAAATCTAAAAGTGAAACCCGACATATCATTATAAGCTTTTACCACTATGTACAAAACCAGTTTAGCAAGTCTATCAAAATCATTCGTTCGGATCAAGGCAAAGAATTCAATATGAATGACTTCTTCATGCAGAAGGGTATTGTCATCAAACATCTTGCATATACACACCCCAACAGAATGGGGTTGTGGAGAGAAAACACCAGCACATACTTACAGTAGCAAGAGCACTAAAATTCCATTCTGACATTCCCATTTCCTATTGGGGATTCTGTGTCCAGCATGCTGCTTACCTTATAAACTTGCTGCCTACGCCATTTCTGTCTAATCAGTCCCCTCACTATCGGTTATATCACAATCATCCTACATATGATCATCTTAAGGTATTTGGTTGCTTGGCTTTTGCCAGCAACACCACGCCTCACTTGCATAAGTTTGACCCCAGAGCAAAAGCGTGTGTTTTCCTTGGCATCTCCTATACTACAAAAGGATACATACTCCAAGACCTGCATACTTCTGATGTCTTTATTTCCAGAGATGTGGCCTTCCATGAACATATCTTCCCTTTATCCACCCAACAACAATCCAGCAAGTCTTCATTGCCGTTTGCCAAACCTTTCATGCAACACCCTCCATCTCATGTGCCAGCTGAACTCTCCCACACAGACAATGATACCAACTGGCCTTTGCTATCCACCTCAAATTCACCCTCTGAGCCATCACAACTATCTCCTGCACCGTCACAATTGTCTCCTGCACCAGCCCTTGACATCCAGTCCTGTGCACCCCTTCCTTGCATTACTCAGTCTCCATCTGCCCCTGCTCCAGACCAAACTCTCAACATCCATACGAGACCTGTACGTCATAAGTCCACTCCATCATACCTCAAAGAATATTACTGTCAACAATTTCTATCCGTCTCAAAACCAGATACAACACCATACCCTTTACACAAATATCACTCCTTGGACCACTTGGCTCCTAACTATAAAGCATATGTTCTCTCTCTTAGTTTGCAACAGGAGCCTACTACATACAAGGAAGCAGCCACCTCACCAGATTGGACACTTGCCATGCAGTCAGAGCTCCAGGCCTTGGCTGATAATCATACATGGTCCCTCGTGCCATTGCCGCATGGTAAGCAACCCATTGGGTGCAAATGGGTTTACAAGTTAAAAAGGAAATCTGATGGAACCATAGACCGATATAAGGCCAGATTAGTGGCTAAGGGTTATACCCAACAACTAGGCATTGACTATCATGACACTTTCTCCCCCGTGGCAAAGATGACAACTGTAAGAATCATTCTTGCCTTAGCCTCTCTCAAGAATTGGTATGTACATCAACTAGATATCAATAATGCATTTTTACACGGGGATTTGCATCAAGAGATACACATGACTCTGCCTGAAGGCCTACATTCACCACATCCTAACACAGTCTGCAAGCTACATAAGTCCCTTTATGGGCTCAAACAGGCCAGCCGTGAATGGAACGACAAATTGGCCCAGTTTTTACTCAGCCAAGGGTTCACCCAGTCTAAGCATGACTACACCCTGTTCTTTAAGAACTCTTGTACAGCTTTTCTTGCCTTGCTTGTTTACGTGGACGACATCATAGTTGTTAGCCAGTCTCTTGCTCACATTCAATCACTGAAGGACTCCCTGCATCAGACCTTCAGTATTAAAGATTTAGGAGACCTTAGATACTTCCTTGGTCTGGAAGTAGCTAGGTCTCAGGGGGGGATAGTGGTGTGCCAAAGGAAGTATGTGCTAGAGCTATTAGAGGAGACGGGAACCTTGGGGGCAAAACCAGCAAAGTCACCCATGGAGCAAAATCTGAAATTAGCTCATAATGACTCAGCATTGGTGCAGGATGTGTCTGGATATAGGAGGTTGATAGGGAAGTTGTTGTACCTTACCATCACAAGACCGGATATAGCATATAGTGTGCAACAACTTAGCCAATTCCTTGATGTTCCTACTGAAAATCATGTAAAGGCGGCCCATAGGTTGTTAAGGTATTTGAAGGGATCTCCAGGTCAAGGTATCATATTTCCAAGCAAAGGGGATTTACAGCTAAAGGCCTTTGCGGATTCGGACTGGGGAAGTTGTACTGAAACCAGGAAGTCAGTCACGGGGTTCTGTGTATTTTTGGGAGAGGCACTGGTGTCGTGGAAAGCGAAGAAGCAGACAACCATTTCAAGGTCCTCATCTGAGGCAGAATATAGAGCAATGGCAGCGGTGACTTGTGAAGTGCAGTGGATACTTTACATTTTGCAAGACTTGGTTGTGAGACAAAGCAAAGCGGTAGAATTGTTTTGTGATAGCAGAAGTGCGATACACATTGTTGAGAACCCAGTTTTTCATGAAAGAACCAAGCACATCGAGATTGATTGTCATGTGGTGAGAGAGAAGTTTCAGCAGGGGGTGATCAGGCCAATGCCCGTAAGCACTGAGCATCAACTGGCAGATGCATTCACCAAGGCGTTGGATGCAAAACGACTGGGCAAACTTATCCTGGCCATGGGAGTGTGCAATGTGTTTGGCCAGTCTGGTTTGAGGGGGGGTGTTGAGGAGGTGAAAGAGGCTGGAAGAAGGCTGAGGTTGGAAGTTGCAGAAGCTGGGAAGGAGGAAGAAGAAGATACAGGAGGCGCCAACATTTAAAATGTGTGAATTGACAGAAATGCCCTTTCTTAATAAGTAGTGCGCTGTAGTTTAGTAAGGACAACTTCGTAATTTCGGTTCCTTTTCCCCCCTTTAACTACCATAACCGAATGTAATCCTTCCCTAATTCAGTTGAGAATTTTTCATTTTGTTCAATAAGAATTCTGTTTTCGCAATTCTCTCTCCCCTTCGACGGTTACTGGCATTCGTGCCTCACTGCGTTAATTTTGAGATTTGCTTTTTGAATTAGTTTGTTGGTTGTTTGAAATTCATCATATGTGCTACTGCTTCGGATACTGAACTTATTAAGGATGTGGGAACTAGGAAGGATGATACGATGCTAAATGCTGATATAATGGGCAATAGTTCTAAAAATGTGGTCTCCAAGGTCACACCGGTATGGAAGGCAGACATGAAGGCATCCTCAGTAGAATTTCAGTGGATTATGAGTTCAATGGAACGCGATCCACGTCCTTTGGATGAGCTACTTAATATGATCTTGACTCACCACATCCACTGCCAAGGAGGACCCGTACTAAGCAAGAGATGATGCGATCGTACCAACCTTCTATAGGAAAGATGACTCGTTCTTTGCATCAAAATCATCCTCATCTCAATGAATTGTCCATTATGGAATGTTGGTGGATTATCCACTTCATTATTACGTTTGAAACGGTTACTGATATCTCACAAAATTTAGCTGCGGACAATTATTGAACCAAAGAAGGCTACTACTCAACTGACTCGTTTTCGTTTGTAACTCAAGTTTTCTCATGCCGAGGCAATATGTGATGGTAAAATCTGGGTATTCTAGAATAATTCATTTATTAGATTATTATCTGTTTCTAATGGTGACCAGTGTTCATATTTTAATTACCATCCGGTTGGTTCGGATTTCACTGCATGGTTCACTCCTGTATATGGATTACATATAGTTACAGCTAGAAGACGCTTATGGGACGATCTTCAATGTCACTATGACACACATTCAGAACCTTGCCTAATTGGGGGAGACTTTAACACTTTTTTGTCTATTGATGAACATGTTGGTTTGTCGAGCCCAGTGCTCTCGTCTTTGGAGGAGTTTAATGAATGTGTGGATTACTGCTCACTGATTGATCTTCCATATGATGGTCCTATGCACACGTGGTCAACTGAGCGTGGATTAGGGACTGTTAAGCGTCGTTTGGACCACTTCTTATGCTCTGAATCTTTTAACAATCACTTTCAAAATCTGAGGATACGTCATTTACCTCGGCTAACGTCTGATCATGCTCCTCTATTATTAAGGTGTGTTCAGCAGGATGTGCAGGGTCTACGATCTTTTCGGTTTCTCAATGTTTGGACAGACCATTCAGATTTTCTTCCTTTTGTGCGAGCATCATGGGAATCTTATCCAACTCAAGGAGGTATGCGTGGTTTGTATGACAAATTACATTCTTTAAAGACGGATTTGTGTGAATGGAATAGTACAGTGTTTGGAAATGTCTTTGATAAACTGAGAGCTGCGGAACAAGATTTAATTCAACGTGAGCGATTGTGTTAGATCATGTTGAGTTTTGATGATTTGCATATTTTGGCACATTGAACAACCCATTAGGCGCTTCATGTGTGTTGTTTGAAGTCAGAATACTTCGAACGCCTACATTAGGCGCTTAATGTACCTTGGTGGAGTCCAGTACACTTCGAACGCCTAGATTAGGCGCTTTATGTGAAGTGTCTGGACATACGAACACTTCGAACACCTAGATTAGGCGCTTCATGTGAGTGTTTGTAAAACAGGACACATTGAACGCCTGATTAGGCGCTTTATGTGACCTGTTGAAAAGTGCGAACACTTTGAACGCCTCTTTAGGCGCTTTATGCAGTCCACCATGCCAAAAGTACTTTTCCCCTGGCTGGGCACGTACTCCTAAGTACTTTCTCTGAGTGAAAGTCAGAGTTAGTTCGAACAAGCGTGAAGTGGCACATTAAGCGCTTCATGTGACTTCGAACGCCTTAAGAAGCCCACATTAGGCGCTTGATGTGACTTCGAACGACTGTTCTCTTTCACATCAAGCGCTCAATGTCACATCGAACGCCTGTGCTTTTGCACATTAGGCGCTTCATGTGACCAACGTTACAAAGGTCTTGAACTTCACTTTTTAACATTAGTTGACTCTTTGTACCCTCTCTTTTTAGTGTCCTTTTTTTGCAGGCTTCTCTCTGTTGAAGTTTCTCAGGTTTCCTTTCTTGGCATTCATTTTGAAATCTCTCCAAGAATGTTGCTACATGCCAAAGGGAGATCTCCAATGATGAGGACTCACCAACACATGATGCCAAAACCCATTAATGTCAGTGCAGAGGGTTTCAAACGGGAAGAAACTTTGAAGCTGATAAAATAGGGTTTCTTCCACATTCTTCTCCAACTTTCTACTACACAAGCTCTCAAGTTCTCTCAAGCTCAAGCTCTCAAAATATTTGTAATCTTTGTACATCTTTACTTTATTGTTGAGAGTGATTATTGTAAGAAGAAGAGTCTTCTTCTTGGTGAGATTTCTGTGAGAGATTTGGTAGATTGTTGGTCAAGGAGCAAGGGTGCTCTTTGTTTAAGTTTTCTAAACTTTGAAGGGTTTGTTGATAGTGTGTGGTGCACTATTCTCCCTACAAGATTTCTTTGAGGGCAAAGAAGATCTTTGGAGGCAAAACTTCAAAGTGTTAGAACTCTTGGTTGTGGTCTAGGCAAGGTGCCTAGTTTGTATTCTTTTGATTTTGTTTTGGTTGTTGTTTCCCCCAAAAGAAATAACAATCCCCATTTCAAAATCCTTCTTGTGAAACATCAAGAAGGTAGAGGAGTAGAGTCTCTTGACTTGAACCTCTATACATACTCGTGTTCTTTCTTGTCTTTCAAGTTTTATCTTCCTAAAGAACACATCCAAGTATTGGTTGCACTCAAAAACGAAAAATAGCCACAAAATATCCATACTTGGTGAACACACTATTCAACCCCCCCTTCTAGTGTGTTCTAAGGGACCTAACAATTGGTATCAGAGCCTCATCTTGCTTATTTGAGTCCAAATACAAGATTTGATCATTTCTAGTATGGATCCCTTTGTTTTTGATGATTTGGGTTCTCCTACTGCTGAAACCTCCAGAAGAAGGAAGCAGGCCTCTGTTGATGAGGATGTGAGTTCTCCTACTGCTGATATTTCCAGAAGAAGGAGGCAGGAAACCCTATTCCCTTCTATCTCAAATGTTCATGTTAAAGTTCCCATGTTTGACCCTTTAAACTACCCACTGTGGAAGTCAAACATGGAAACGTATTTGCGTTCTTGTTCTCACAGAATATGGGTTGAGGTCTCAAAAGGATCTATGATTCCCATTGATATTGATGATCCTTCCCCGGAGGAGGAGTTCCAGTTGGCCATAAATAGCAAGGCTCTTGCTATTTTAAATAGCTCTCTTTCCACAAATGAGAGAGCTCAGATTCAAGGTGTCCAATCCGCACATGAGGCTTGGACAAAGCTTGAGATGATCCATGAAGGAACTTCTCAAGTAAGAAAGGCCAAAAGGAGACAGTTGATAAAACAATTTTACAACTTCACTGTTCCCAAAGGTGAAAAGATTGAAGAGTCCATCCAAAGATTCACCAAACTTGTCAACCTTCTCAAAGCGGTTGGCAAGAAGATAGAACAAGAAGATTTAAACCATTGCTTCCTAAACAGTTTAGGAAGAGAATGGAATGCAAAAGTTACGGCCATTGAGGAGTCCAAGGATCTTGAAACAATCACCTTGGACGAGTTATACGGGAATCTCATCACTTATGAGATTCATTTAGATGCACAAGAAAAGAATGATCCTATTCGCCAATCTTCAAAGGCGTTGGTCGTAGAGTTGGAGGACTCGGATGATGAAGTCGGACTTCTTGTCAAAAGATTCCGACGTATTGCAAGAAAAAATGGTGACGAAGCAAGGAGATTCGTCAAGGAAAGATACCCCAAGGATAAGGTGAAGGACCAAGAGAATAAATGCTACAAATGTGGAAAGCTTGGTCATTTCATGAAGGATTGTCGGGTGAAAGAGCCGCAACTCAAAGACAAGAAGGCCATCTACCAAAGGAAGAAGGCTTTGCAAGCGGAGGTAGCCCATTGGGAGAGCTTTCTTTCCGGATCCGAAAGCGACAATGGCGATAGAGATGATCTTGCACTCACGGGGGGTGGTGGAAGATGATCTCGACAAGGAGTTCTTTGCACTAATGGCCATCGACGATGACAAGGAGGTATGCAATATCTCATCTCATTATAAATTTATTGATGAACGAGATGATTTAATACAAGAAAATGATCTCCTTGATTTAAAATATCAACGTGTCAAGAAAGAGTTTAGAGCATGCATAAATGAGTACAATGACACGTTAGAGAATCACATTGCATTGCAACTTGAGCATGACATATTTTTAACTATGCATGTGATTGCACTTGAAGAGAAACATGATTTGATGAAATCATGTGCTCAAGCCCTTGAGGATAAGAAAAATGATTCAAGGGTAGGTGCTAAAGAGATAAAGAATAAAGATGCATCTAGGCCAAGCATGAAAGTCAAACCTAGTGTCATGTATGCATCTAAGAAGGAAAACAAAAAGGAACAAACACAAGTGATCAAGGAGTCTAAAACCTCCTTGAAAAGGCAAAGGCACATGCCTAAACCAAAGGCTAATGCACCAAAGGTATCACAACCTTTGGTCCATGTTGTGAAACAAAACCTTCTACTATTCCAAAGAAGGTGGTTCCTAAGAAGGAAACACGACATGTGCCAATGCACAAACATTTGCACAAGCATGCACCAACACACAAGCATACTCCTACATGTTTTTATTGCAATAGGAAAGGTCATGTAGAAAGAGTATGTAGAGCTAAGAATAATAAGAATCTTGTGTGGGTGCCGAAAGGCGAGATGAAGGTAACTAACCTTCAAGGACCCAAAATAAAAAGGGTACCAACTTCATATGGTTCTTTTGTAGGCCCTAGCACTCAATGGAGAAAGCGAAGACAAGAAGGTCAAATGGGTCGTGGACAGTGGGTGTTCCAACCATATGACGGGAGACAAACGTCTCTTCCATAGACTCACTATGCAAGACGGAGGAGTTGTCCACTTTGGCGGTAGCAAAGGCCAAATCAAAGGACATGGTATTGTGGGTAACGATTCCTTCTCTCTTAGTGATGTCTTATATGTTGTAGGTCTTAAGTTTAACTTGATAAGTGTCAGTCAACTTTGTGATGCTAATTATGAGGTAACGTTTTTGAAAACAAAGTGTGTTGTGAAAAAGGAAGAAAAGATTTTATTTGAGGCTTTGCGTTTCAAAAATATTTACAAAGTTAGCATCAATGATTTGGTTTCTCAAAATGTATCGTGTCTAGTTGCTAAGAATGATTTGACGCAACTATGGCATAGACGTCTCGGACATGTATGTTTCAAAACTTTTAAATTTATTTGCGAAAATGATAAAGTCCGAGGCCTTCCAAAAATGAGTTTTGAAAACAATGACTTATGTGACACTTGTCAAAAGGCGAAACTTGTGAAAACAAGTTTCAAACCCAAGACAAATATTTCCACCTCCAAGCCCCTACAATTGCTTCATATGGATTTGTATGGGGATGTTGGAACAAGAAGCTTGGGTGGCAAACATTACACCTTCGTGGTTGTAGATGACTATACTCGTTATACGTGGGTGATGTTTCTTGCTAAGAAAAGTGATGCATGTAGTGAGTTTATAAGTCTAAGTAAACGATTGGAAAATCATGTGGGTGACACCATCAAAACCATCCGTAGTGATCGTGGTGGTGAGTTCGATAGTGATTTCGAAAGGTTTTGTGTATCCAAAGGATACTCTCATGATCTTTCGGCACCTAGAACTCCTCAACAAAATGGTGTGGCCGAACGGAAAAATAGAACTCTACAAGAAATGTGTAGAGCAATGTTAAACGAGTTCGGTTTGCCCAAGTATTTTTGGGCCGAAGCGGTTAATGCCGCTTGCCATGTGATCAATCGTGTCTATTTGAGACCATACCTAAATGTGACACCTTATGAGCTTTGGAATGGAAAAGTTCCCAACATTGGGTATTTCAAAGTCTTTGGTTGCAAGTGTTTTATACTTAATACCAAAGATACTTTGGACAAACTTGACCTCAAAGCGGATGAAGGTATCTTTTTAGGTTATGCCTCAAATAGTAAAGCATTTCGTGTTTTCAACAAAAGGAGTCAAAAGGTGGAAAGAATCAATCCATGTTAAGTTTAATGAGTCACTTAGTGATGAACCTAAACTTAATGAGGATTGTGTAGAGGATGAAGATGTGACTCCTCAAGAAGAAATTTTTGAGGATGTTCCTATGGTTGTTCCTCAACGAGAAATCGTTGATGATCCTCCAAATGGAAACATCTTCGTTGACTTGAGAGTTGAACCTCTCGAAGGCACTCCTCCACCTTGTGTAAATGAACTTAGAGAGCCACGTAGAAGTGTCTCCTCTACTCACGTTGATTCACAAAATATAGAAAATGCATCACAAATTCCGGAACATGAGGTTCATGATGATAATGAAGGTTCATCTCTTCCGGAACATGATCAAGAGGAAGTTGGAGGTGATGTCTCAAATCTTCCTAGATCATTTAAGCATAAAAGTTCTCACCCTCAAGAGTTAGTCATAGGTGATTTAAATAGAGGTATCACCACACGAAGACAATATAGAGAGAATGCATTTGTCTCTCTTATAGAGCCTAAAAATATTAAAGAAGCACTTCTTGATGAAAATTGGATCTTGGCTATGCAAGAAGAATTAAACCAATTTGAAAGAAGTGATGTTTGGGAGTTAGTTCCCAAACCAAACGATCATCCTATTATTGGTACGAAATGGGTCTTTCGTAACAAGATGGATGATCAAGGTAATGTCACTAGAAACAAGGCTAGGTTAGTTGCTCAAGGATATCGTCAAGAAGAAGGTATTGATTTTGATGAGACATTTGCACCCGTAGCACGGCTTGAAGCTATTAGAATGTTGTTAGCATATGCTTGTTATAGAGATTTTACACTTTACCAAATGGATGTTAAATCCGCATTCTTGAATGGTGTTATTCAAGAGGAAGTGTATGTTGCACAACCTCCCGGGTTTGAATGTCATGATTCACCACATCATGTCTTCAAACTTAAAAAGGCTCTTTACGGCCTCAAACAAGCTCCAAGAGCTTGGTACGAGAGATTAAGTACTTTTCTTCTTAATAATGGTTTTTCAAGAGGTAAAGTTGACACTACCTTGTTCATAAAAGAACAAGGTAGGAATCATTTAATTGTTCAAGTATATGTTGATGATATTATTTTCGGTGCTACTAACAATTGTCTTTGTGAGCAATTTGCTAGTCTTATGCAAGGTGAGTTCGAGATGAGCATGATGGGCGAGCTAAATTATTTCCTTGGATTACAAATCAAGCAAACCAAGGATGGTGTGTACATTTCCCAAGCCAAATACACAAGAGACTTGCTCAAAAAGTACAATTTTGGTGAAGGAAGAGAGGTGAACACTCCAATGAGCACAAGTGCAAAGATTGACAAGGATGAAAAGGGAAAACATGTCGAGGTAACCTTGTATCGTGGCATTATAGGTAGTCTACTTTACTTAACGGCTAGTAGACCCGATATTTTACATGCGGTATGTTTATGTGCTAGATTTCAAGGTGATCCTAGGGAGATGCATTTTATTGCGGTAAAACGCATCCTTAGATACCTTAGAAGTACTTTGAAATTTGGTTTATTTTATCCTAAGAATGCATGTTTTGATTTAAGAGGTTATTGTGACTCCGATTATGCGGGGAGTCTAGTTGATAGAAAGAGCACCTCCGGAACTTGTCAGTTTCTTGGAGATTGTCTCGTTTCTTGGTACTCCAAGAAACAAAACAGTGTGTCTCTCTCTACGGCGGAATCCGAATATGTGTCGGCCGCCTCGTGTTGTGCACAATTGTTATGGATGACTAACACGCTAAATGATTATAACATTCACTTCTCAAAGGTGCCAATTTTGTGTGATAACACGTCCGCCATAAATATTGCACAAAATCCCGTCCAACATAGTCGGACCAAGCACATTGAAGTGAGGTATCATTTCATCCGTGACTGTGTACAAAAGAACTTGGTAAGTGTAGAGTTTGTTCCTACACATGACCAACTTGCGGACATTTTCACGAAACCCTTGCCTAGTGATGTATTCTTATCTATAAGAAGTAGGTTGGGGTTGCTCAATATGGGTTGACAAAACCATCTTGAGTTTTGAGCATGAAAATTTCAAAAATTTTCAATATCAGTAGACATAAAGCGCTTTATCTCAAATTGTTCAGGCGTTCGATGTTACATCAAGCGCCTGATGCTAAGGATGTCACTCGTTCGAAGTGACATCAGGCGTTTTATTAGGTCGTTCGATGTAGGATTAAGCGCTTTATCTGAGGTGTTTTCACTCGTTCGAAGTATCATTAAGCGCTCAATCCTCCTTTTCACAGTCGTTCAATGTGGCATTAAGCGCTTCATACACATTTGTGAAGTCGTTCGATGTCACATTAGGCGCTTTACCCTATTCTTTCACTATCTTTTCGCCGCCTCTTCAGTTTTTCGCGCCATTCAAGGACCATCAATTCACAGCCGCCTCTTTCTTTTATCTCTGTCTTTTTTTCTTTTTTTGTT
>AP025073.1:26411318-26430449 GCA_036186865.1 Eustoma russellianum | reverse complement strand
TTTTAATTCTGAAATTCAAAATGTAATTTTAATTAATTCTAAAATAGAAATATTATAGGAAAAATAAATAATATCAGAAAGTTCTAAATAAATTCCAGAAATTATAAAACGCTGAAATTAAATTATTTTCACCAATCTCGGTAATTGCGATAATTATTTAATTTGGATATTAAGTAATAAATAGAAATAAATTAGGGAAAAATGAGAAAAATAGGAAATGCACTGTAAATGTATAAGCAATGGAAAAATAGTTTTAACGTTAAACGACATTAAATCATCACTCGAATAATAAATGAACCTAGAGTTGAGTGCCGGAGGATGGTGAGGATGGGCCAGGGGCCTCAGACGTTTGTGTTGTCTGCATTCATGGCACGTGCATTGCATGATGGTGGGTCGTGACGTACGGGTCACGGGCGCTCAGGATGTGTACGGTGGCGGGCCAAGTACGCTCATGGTGACTGTGGGTGGGTACGACCCACAGCCACTCAGTTAGGTCCCGGGATCATGCATTGCATGGCGGAGATATCGGCATTTTGTGTGACATGACTTTGTTGCGTGTACATGCATAGTAGGACATGCATCACGATGTTGCGCATCCTCTATCTGGAGTGAATTACTTTTCCGTATTCGTATGCTTATGTGATACCATGTCCTATGTGCTATGTGCTATATCATTATTGTATGGTTGTCTTGTACTACTTGGAGGCAGGTGCCTACTGAGTGATTTCCCAGTCACTCACCCCTACTTCCCCCCCCCCCCCCACCAGGTGAGCAGGAAGAGACTTACGACTACGTCTTTGTTGAGGACGGGGCTGATACAGTGGAGTGGGCAGACTGACGGTCGCGCTTAGGATATAAGAAGACTCTGCGACTGTTTGTCTTTATTTTATTGAGATCTCATCAGACATCACCTCGTTAGATTTTCAGACTTATGTTATTGTCAGGATTTGGTTTATAATGTATTGAGGAATTTTTATTTATCAAGAAAATTTTATGTTATTGTATTTCGTTTTCGCGTGAAAAAAATTTCTACGTCTTTTCGGACATGTCGGAAATTGATTCGACGCTTTGTATTCTCCTTAGTGAGATACGGCGGGTGCACTGTTCCCGATGCTAAGGTTCGGGGGCGGGGCGCTACACTAAGTCTCAGCCGAGCTAAGCTAAACTACCGAGCTGAACTCACCCAGGACGGCAGACCTGAAATGGGCAAGCAAATGAAGACAGATGATAAAGAGGCAGACCTGAACTGGGCAAGCAAATGAAGACAGATGATAAAGACATACTAATGTATCGTCGTGCTGAACTAAAGTGCCGAGCTGAAGTGAAGCACAACAGAGAAGGGCTAAAGATCACAAAGGAAAAGTGATGAGGTGAGGTGACGAAGTGAAGCACAAGACTCAAAAAGCCGAACTGCTGTACTTAATTAAATCTGTAAACTTAGTTATTTTTATTGTACAAAACGGAGCTGCATTGGTAACTAGCCGTTACCACAGCCGTGATAGTTTACTGTAGATAAACAGTAACCGCTGCGCAAGTGGTAAAAGTAGTCGTTAGAATTAGTTTTTCACCTGTATAAAAGGGAAACAACTGTGAACATTATTTTTAACTTAAATGGAAGATTAATTCCTTCAATCGACATCAACATTATCCCTGCATCTTCCATCAGACCTCATATTAGCTGCTCTTTTGACAGCCTAGATATTTTGATTTTCCAATTTGTTTTATTGGTTTCTTATTAGCTTTCAAGTTTAAATTTCCAACAAACTTGAGGCATTTTTCCCTGTTTGAAGTTAAATGCATGAACTCATCCGTTATACATCTTCTACAAAATCAGCAAAGCATCTGCTATAGATCTACTTGCTTCAAAAACAGCCTTCTGATATCACAAGCCGTTCCGTCCATTTTCATCCTTTCAAGCAGATCAATATTTTAGATGTCCTTATGTCAAATTAGTCAAAAATTTATAAAATACACATCGAAAAAGGAAGATCCCACATATCCACTAGTACTAATCGTGTTTGTCATTGGAAAAAAATAAATCTACTTCAAAAGATCCTATAAGGGCAAGTCAAATGTTCGTCTTCGCTAGTTCACGACAACATTACCCTATTGTCTTACAGGCTCCCATCTATGGCGAAGTATGGGGTCGGATGTGCGCAATCATACTCGTATGTCAAAAAAATACAGAAGTTGTTTCTCGATGACCCATAGTGAAAATTGCGTCAGTTCAAATTGTATTAAATATAAGAGTTTGAAGTTTCTTAAATACAAATTACAACAAAATAATGGTATCAACCCAAGCAGCAAAAGGGACAATAAGCTACTAATTCTAAAGCTTGTAGCAGAGTTAGAAGAAATATAAGATTCCAAGGCTTCAATGGTGAAATTTGGATTAGTACCATATAAAGCTTGTATCCCTTTAATATCATCAAGCTTCAATCATCCACTTTCTTCTCTCTAGGCTTCAAACTCGGATACATAACAGCTTCTTTATCGGAAGAATGCGCCAACCCAAGCAAATGTCCAATCTCATGCGTCGCCACCGACTCCAAATCCACCGCCACATCGGATTTCTCCACGTCAAAGTCCACAGCCCATGTCTCGCCCGTCGGTCAGTGAGTCTCCCTATCACGGGAGAGAATGCATGGGCCAAAACTCCAAGAACACCATCAAACGGCTCGCTATCACCGTGCTCCCCGGAGTAAAACCCTATCCTGATGTCTGAAAACCCGTAATGATCTGTTTGTGAAAATTTAACAGGAATCACCAATTCCCAGTGTGAAAATGCGCGTTTAAAAGCATCCTTAATCTCTTTTTGAGTCAACGACGGGATGAAGGAATGCTCCGGCGAGAAAGCGTACGTTAGATTCATCGGAATAGCCCCCGTCCACCGCGGCTGGCCAGGGAAGAATGCATACTTCTTCCTTGCATGCAACATGTTGATTTTTTGTCTGATTCAGCACGCGTTGTTTGGCTAGACGTGTTCTGTGTGTCATGAACACCGCACCTAGGTGACATGATCTGAATAATTGTGTCAATATCTACCTTTCTTGTTATGGATAGGCCTAGTTTGGCTTGGTATTTGCTTAGAGCAACCTCAAATTTTGCGTCGAATTCATCGGTGAAGTTTGTATCTTGTACCTTAAGATAACCGAAATGATGAAAGTATTTCTTGAGTTGGGACAAGCCTTTGATGTTGCTTCCTCTTTTGGCATCCAAAAATTTGGAGAACTCTTTCCACGTGTATTGCTTTAACATTGACGTTGTTCCGATTGGGATGTTTTTGATTGGAAATGTTCTTGAAGAAAGACATGGGGAGGAGGAGAGGAGTGAGAGAATTAAGGATCCAACTATGAGCAAATGCATGATAGTTCTTTGAGTAGATAGAAGGGAGAACATTTCAAATGTTTGCCTGAAATTCTTATTGGGTGATCATTTGGTGATGCATACTTTGAAAAAGAGTTGTGATGGGGAAGTTGAAAGTCTATGTTGCGTTGGTTGTATGTGCATGAATTGTGTTTGTTGGTTAATTCCTTTTATGATGGTACTGGTGATCCATTGCATCTGTACTTGTGAATATATGTATTTTGGTTCAAACCAAAGCACGTGCAACGTGTGTGTAATACTGTTGTCTGGTTAGTAATGACGAAGCTATTGTATCCGGCCTAATTAGGCTATAGAGTTGCTGGTCCGATTTGCCGTAATCACCTTGCAGTGGGTCTCTGTCAAAGCCTAGCCAACTTAGAAGGCCACTAAATTTCTGATTTGTATCTTTCAAAAAAACTTCTTGAAACGTGGTAGAGGCATACGAGAAACAGGGGTATTGACCTTTGGTGAGAGAAAACACCAGCTTTCTGTTGGAAGCTGTTAGGAAATCCGACAAGATCACTGCAAAACGCGCAGCGGAAAAAACAAAACTTGATCTCGATTTCTACCAAGGATCCATGTTGTTCGTTTAATCGATGAAAAAAAACACAAGAATTACCTCTAAAGAATCGAAATCCGTAGGTAGAAGAGGTGCGAAATCACGAACCCTCTGTCGGTATCCACACGAATGCTTCCGCCCGGAGTGCTAGCTCTTGAATGGCGCGGCTGAGAGAACACGCTTTTCTCCAAAACGGCTCTAAGGTTTTCTGTTTTCGTGTGTATTTTTGTCTGTCCTCTAAGGACGAGATACACAGATATATATACACATATAGACATCAAAAACCGAGTCCTAATCGGATTAGTTGATGCCAATCAAAATCCATATCAGATATGGATTCTATCAGGATATTCAAAATCCATATCAGATATGGATTCTCTCATTATTATCCGACAACATATATATATATATATTATATATATATATATATATATATATATATATATCCAAAAAAGCGAAAATAATAATAATAATAATTAATATCCATATTATATATTAATATTAAAAACGATAATAATAATAATAATAATTAATATCCAATATTAATATTATTAATCTCAGCCATACGCACTCTTGTGTGTGACCCGATAGGCCCATATTAATTGGCAGTTGATTAAATCGCTATTAAACCAACAAGTCGTAATTGGCCTCTAGCAAGGCATTACAACTACCCAATTAATACGAGTAAAGTCCAACTAGCCTAATAATAGTACATGCATTAATCCCTTTGTCACATGATATCTAGTTTGAACATAAGTCATGGTCAGCGTCATACTTATATTGTTCAAACATATGATTACTCGATCTCTAAGTAGACTGATAAAAGAAATGATATTGATCACACTATCAATTCATTTGAGCACGGCCATGCATTTCACAGTCTCACTAATCGAGGGGCCCAAAGATATCTCTCTCAAAGAGAGGGACAAATTCTATCTTGATTGTTCAATATCCTCTACATAATTTCTATCACATTCAATCATGATCTTTATTATTATCCAGTTACGGATAACGATTGATCATGTCAAAATATAATAGTCCTTATGTTGGAAACTATGACAATCTCAAGTCAAAAGATTAAAACATGACTATCATGAGATTTACTTATGACGCTAATCCATGTAGTAATCTCATGATGGGTCTATCCAATACACTGTTCTCTAACAAGTATCTATGAGATTGATTCGTATCACAATACACATAATCATCTCATAATTATCAAAATCAATACTCATACTGATTATAAATTATTTTATCTCTAACAATAATGAATCGGAGACATATATCAAATTGTGTAACATATTAACCAACAATAATGATATAAAACCTCTTTATTAATAATAAATAAATAAATATCCAAATCATGGCCTAGACATATACACTAACATAAGCTAACCTAAAAGTTTTGAGCATTTTGACAAAGTCGTTAAAGAGATTGGTGGTTGTCAGAAGCAAGCACAATATCTGGTCTGACAGACTTTCATTTTCAAGTAACCGATAGTAGGATAATGGCTCGCCATTTGAAACTAATACTTTATGTTCATATGTCAACTAAATGCTTATGAGTCGTCAGCAAAAATAATAATCGTTTTAGTAATGGGAGTTTCTTCATTTTATTCATGGATAGATTTATTATATTTAGTTGTAAGTGTTTTTACGTTTATTACTACATCTTTTAAGTGCCCATTATTTTGCACCGTCTTTCTAAGTTTTTTTTTTAATGTATATGAAGACAAAATATATAGTGGTGAATAAAATGTATAACCAAACCTTCAAAATATAGCGAAACCACGCAAATGAAAATACAAATGAATGGGAGTTTTCATTTAGTTCACTGAATTAAGTAAACTCGCTGTAGTAATCAATATGTGTTTATTGTAATCTGTTTTTTTTTTTTTGTGATAAGCTAGAATAGTCATGTTTAAATAAAAACCATAGTACTCATCAGTCTCAAAAATATTGTTTTAATTTGACTTGAGCATAGTTTAAGAAAGTCAAACTCTTTTAATCACCCCTACTTAGTTACTTGAGTTAAAATAGAGAAATCAATAAGTGTTGATTGAGAAAGAACTATAGAAACTTGGATTAATAGTACTACTCCTCAGTCTCAAAATATAAGTCAACTTTGACTTTTTAACATAATGTAAATTACACAATTAAAAAGTCAAAGTGGACTTATGTCTCGTGATGGAGGCCGTACTATTTTTAGAAAGTAAATCATATTTTTAGAAGATACCAAAATAAAAAGAAAGAAAATATTTTTGGACACGGAGGAAGTAATAAACTACATTCATCACTTATATTATAATTCGTAATTATCTTTGACATTTTTGTGTTTGGAGAAATCATCACTCTTTATCTTTTTCCAATCTTTATATTTTATTTTTTGAGTGAAATACAAATCAGATTTTCAGTCAACGATAACAATTAATTACTTTTCTTTTATCTGTTGGCACCATGAGCATTTGACAGATTATTCCAAACACCCTACCAAGTGTAAAACTTGTGACCTTTGCGTCCTATCATTTTGAGACTGAAAATAATAATTTTTGTTTATTTTATCGAAAATTCTGATTGTATAGATACTGCAACAACACAACATTACTCCATTGACTTAAAGACTTCCACCTATGACGGGATATGAGGAAGTCGGATGTACACAACCATATCCATGTATTACGGGATATGAGGAAGTCGGATATACACAACCATATCCATGTATTAGAAGCACACAGAGGTTGTTTCCGATTACCATTATGAAAATTGCGTCTTATCGATCAACTGCTACGTCACAATATAAGAACCGCAACCAATGTAGTGAATCATTTTGCTTTATTCCATTATATATTGGAAATGGAAACTATCTGATCGTATAGATAATTATCCCAATAATTAATGGTAAGGGTTGCATAAAAGTTTTGCAGCAACCATATCACCAGCAAGTTCGTTAAAAACGATCATTTCGTTGCTGGTTTGGTTCCAGGGCCCCTTTCCCCGTGTCATAAGGCGGTTTTGAGTATGCAAGACGCCAGGCCCTCAACTTCCCCGGATGAGATTCTAGAAGGCTAAAAGTGAGGCCTACAATCACGCGTCGTCACGTGTACAAAATCGTTTTTTTATGAAAAAAAAATTGCAGCAACCCTTACTTTTGTACACGTGACGATGCGTGATTGAAGGCCTCATTTTTAGCCTCCTAAATCTCATTCGCAACTTGCTCCCATCTGTTTATCGTGCAGAATGCAGATGTATTTGCATATTATTCTACATATGATAGTACAAAAGTATCTCTTGTTTAATTCTTTACATGTTCCACGTATTAAGTTCAGTTTGACCTTGATTTACTACGTTAGTGTACCATTTAGAACCCATTTATAATTGCAAATTATAACTTTTTGGTGTGCATGTTACTATGTTAAGGTGCCCTTTGAAAACCAATTATTGTTGCAAATTATAACTCTTTCACACAACGACAACAAAATTTAAACTCGGTTCGTTTTTTTCTCATAATTTTTTATCATCCAGAAAAATATCTTCCATAAAAAGTAGCGATTCTATTTGTAAAAATCAGTTAACTTATAATACAAAATATATTTCAATGATTAAAATAAGTAACATATTAAATATTTTGTACTTCCTATCATCATCATCATCATCATCCGAACCCAGTATATCCCAACGACAGCAAAAAACTATCGTTAGGGTCTGAAGAGGATAAGTGATAGACAGACAATACCTCAGTCCCAAGGTCAAATGGCTATGGATGATTGGTCAGCTTCTTGTTTTTTTTTTCAATTACTTTTTTGCATTGACATTTTATGTGGTGAGGGGAGGCCGTGTGATTGAAGCCATGTCAGTTTGTTGTAGTAAAAGTAAACGACAAGTATATAGCTACCAGAACAAGCCTTTTGGAAAAAGGAAAAAAATCAGAATAATATTTAAAAACACAACGTTCATGTGTCTTTAAGTGGTAGCTGCTACTACTAATTTGTACCGATATACTATTCTGAAATATGGTAAAAAATTTCGATATGTAGTTCTAATCCCAAAAAAATTTCGTTATAGGATTTATATTAAGAATCCAGTAACATTTTGTTTCCAATATAATACTGATCGATTTACAAGTACTTAATATAAGGACAAAAGGCACAAACAAAATCGATTTAGGTCTAAGACATTTTTTTTCTTTTTCGAAAACGGCTTCACTCTGACACTGTATCTTTTATTGATCTATCTAATGGATTGTAGTTTATCAAAAACCATAGCTCTTTTAAGTGGTGAATTTTCTAAATTAATTAATCCATTTATGTGATTCTATCTGCCGATTTCTATATATACATATACTTGTGTATGTACATACATATATCAACTGTATGGAACACATTGGATTTAAAGCAACACCGAAACTCGGTCTGTTGGACGCTAAGCATGTTTTGATAACTTTTTCAAACTTAGATGATCATCAGAGGTGTTTTTTACGTCGTTCCTGGACATTGAATGGCTATTCCATGCATGTAACCAAAAGCACACCAGATTTTGATCCACATGTGGATAAACCAATTGTCCCAATATGGGTCTCTATTCGTGGATTGCCCTTATACCTGCATAATAAATCAGCATTACGGAATATTGCACATATGATTGGATTTCCACTTAAATGGATTCTGCTACTTCACATGGTCTGCGTCCCTATGTAGTTAGGTTATGTATTGAGGTGAATATCTCAAAACCCCCTTCCTCCGAGGCTGCATGTTCACGGAGGAGATCATGAATTTTATCCAACGGTATAGTATGAAAATGTGCCATTCTTTTGTGCTACTTGTCGGACATTAGGACATGACCAGAAGAACTATTCTCCGTTTGTGGAATAGAATGAGGCGATTTCTAAGGCTGATTTTCCATCATCGAGGGTCTTTGGGAGCAGCTCTAAACGTTGGATACCGAAGAAAACTTCTGTTTTTTCACTAGGCTTCACATGAGGTGACTGTTACACCATCGCTGATCAAGTGAATACAACATCAGATCCTGTTGAGGCACAGATTTTAAGCAATGAAGACACAATATCCGCTGAAACTATTTATTCCACCATTGAGTCCAATTGTGATAGGCAACAGACCATGTTGAATCCTTTACAATATCATGATTTGCCTAGATCGAGTATTGCTCCAATTGCTTTGATATCAGGGGAGATTCACGACCAACAATTGCAGAAAATTGGGACATCGCTGGAGACTGTGTATAGGAGTAGGATGACCTTTTATGTTGTTGAGGAGGTGAAAGAGGCTGGAAGAAGGCTGAGGTTGGAAGTTGCAGAAGCTGGGAAGGAGGAAGAAGAAGATACAGGAGGCGCCAACATTTAAAATGTGTGAATTGACAGAAATGCCCTTTCTTAATAAGTAGTGCGCTGTAGTTTAGTAAGGACAACTTCGTAATTTCGGTTCCTTTCCCCCCCTTTAACTACCATAACTGAATGTAATCCTTCCCTAATTCAGTTGAGAATTTTTCATTTTGTTCAATAAGAATTCTGTTTTCGCAATTCTCTCTCCCCTTCGACGGTTACTGGCATTCGTGCCTCACTGCGTTAATTTTGAGATTTGCTTTTTGAATTAGTTTGTTGGTTGTTTGAAATTCATCATGGTATCAGAGAGATCCATGTTTTAAGTTGCTTGATTGAACTTCGTCGAATAATCCATGGCTTCCGCAAGTACGAATGCTTCGAGCTCAAGAGCGAATGGTGCACAACCGCAGGAGAGTCCGATATGAACAATCCGTTGTACTTGCACCCCAACGATAGTCCTGCAATCATACTCGCGCAGCCTCCCTTGACGGCACACAATTTTCACTCGTGGAGTCGAGTGTTCGAAATGGCGTTGGTGGTGAAGAACAAGATTGGATTTATTGATGGCTCAATCCCCATGCCTGCTGCTAATGATCCGCAATTTCCTCTGTGGAGGCAAGTTAATAGTATGGTACATTCTTGGATAATGAATAGTGTCTCCCCTTCTATTGCTCAAAGCATAATGTGGTGTGAAAGTGCACGTGAAGCTTGGTCAGACCTTACTTTGAGATTTGGTAGTTGTGATCCGTTTCGTTTATCTGATTTGCTTGAAACGTTTTATAGTATTAAACAAGAAAAATTCGTCAGTAAATGAGTATTATACCAGAATCAAAATAGTCTGGGAAGAAATGATGGCGCTTAGGCCAATTCCTAAGTGTAGTTGCAGAGGTTGCAGATGTGATATTAATATCAAGATGGTGCAATATGTGAGAGTGATTATGTCATAAAATTTGTGAAAGGCTTAAGTGATGATTATGAACCTGTGAAGTCTCAAATATTTGTAATGAGTCCGTTGCCAGGAATTAGCACTGCGTTTTCAATGGCATGAAGTTCGAAAGAAAGGTCATGAGTTCATCCAGTCAAGGCGGATTTGTCAATAATCCTACTGCATTAATGGTTGATAATGTGGAATCTGGAGAAGTAGAGAATAGTGTCTTCATGAGTAAATCACAGAGCACGGGATACAGAAGGGGGAGCGGAAGGTTTTATCCTGACAACACCAGAAGAGCTCAGTGTAGCCATTGTGGGATGATTGGGCACACTGTGGACAGGTGCTACAAGAAGCACGATTACCCGCCTGGTTTTAAGCCCAGGAGTCAGGTATATATGGCAGCAGGGAGCAGTGAAGAGCATCCTGCGTACCCAATTGCCCAGCAGAATCAAGCTGCACCAGGCACTTTCACACCAGAACAGTACCAGAAAATCTTGAGTTTGCTGAAGCTTGAAGATGAAAAGCACTCTCAGGGAGCAGCAGCTGCAAGCAATGCTGTTCAACCTGCTGTGTGTCTGCATCTTCTGATATGGCTAGAGGTAAGTGTCATTCTAATAGTTTGAACACATGGATTATAGATTCTGGAGCCACTGACCACATAACTCATTCTCTGTATTTGTTCAAATCCTATAGGCCTATCAGCCACATTAGCATTAAATGCCAAATGACTCTGTCACTCAAGCTACTCATATCGGTTCAGTTCAAGTCACCCCTGATCTAGTCTTGCACAATGTTCTGTTTGTGCCTTGCTTTTCTTTCAACCTCATTTCCCTCAGCAAAATGACCTCAGATCCATCTTTGCTTATTCAGTTCTTTGATTCACAATGTTTTATTCAGGATCAGTTGTCCAAGCGGATGATTGGTTCAGCTGAAAAGGTTCATGGACTCTACTGTTTGAGAGGAGAACCTGTGGCACATACGGTTGCCAACACCTTTTTGAATGTTTCTGATGACGCCTTGAACTCAAAGCTGCTGTGGCATTTCAGACTGGGGCATCCGTCTGTCCCTAGACTTGCTAGTATTCATCAGTTGTTTCCCTTTGTTTCAGTTCCTGATAAAACCACCACATGTACTGTGTGTCCCCTAGCAAAACAGAAAAGACTTCCTTTTCCATTGTCTCATTCAATTTCTGAGGCTCCATTTGATTTGATACATGTTGACATATGGGGTCCTCACAAACATAGTACTTTGTATGGCCAGAGTTATTTTGTGACTATTGTTGATGACTATACCCGTTTCACCTGGCTTTACCTTATGAAATCTAAAAGTGAAACCCGACATATCATTATAAGCTTTTACCACTATGTACAAAACCAGTTTAGCAAGTCTATCAAAATCATTCGTTCGGATCAAGGCAAAGAATTCAATATGAATGACTTCTTCATGCAGAAGGGTATTGTCATCAAACATCTTGCAATATACACACCCCAACAGAATGGGGTTGTGGAGAGAAAACACCAGCACATACTTACAGTAGCAAGAGCACTAAAATTCCATTCTGACATTCCCATTTCCTATTGGGGATTCTGTGTCCAGCATGCTGCTTACCTTATAAACTTGCTGCCTACGCCATTTCTGTCTAATCAGTCCCCTCACTATCGGTTATATCACAATCATCCTACATATGATCATCTTAAGGTATTTGGTTGCTTGGCTTTTGCCAGCAACACCACGCCTCACTTGCATAAGTTTGACCCCAGAGCAAAAGCGTGTGTTTTCCTTGGCATCTCCTATACTACAAAAGGATACATACTCCAAGACCTGCATACTTCTGATGTCTTTATTTCCAGAGATGTGGCCTTCCATGAACATATCTTCCCTTTATCCACCCAACAACAATCCAGCAAGTCTTCATTGCCGTTTGCCAAACCTTTCATGCAACACCCTCCATCTCATGTGCCAGCTGAACTCTCCCACACAGACAATGATACCAACTGGCCTTTGCTATCCACCTCAAATTCACCCTCTGAGCCATCACAACTATCTCCTGCACCGTCACAATTGTCTCCTGCACCAGCCCTTGACATCCAGTCCTGTGCACCCCTTCCTTGCATTACTCAGTCTCCATCTGCCCCTGCTCCAGACCAAACTCTCAACATCCATACGAGACCTGTACGTCATAAGTCCACTCCATCATACCTCAAAGAATATTACTGTCAACAATTTCTATCCGTCTCAAAACCAAGATACAACACCATACCCTTTACACAAATATCACTCCTTGGACCACTTGGCTCCTAACTATAAAGCATATGTTCTCTCTCTTAGTTTGCAACAGGAGCCTACTACATACAAGGAAGCAGCCACCTCACCAGATTGGACACTTGCCATGCAGTCAGAGCTCCAGGCCTTGGCTGATAATCATACATGGTCCCTCGTGCCATTGCCGCATGGTAAGCAACCCATTGGGTGCAAATGGGTTTACAGTTAAAAGGAAATCTGATGGAACCATAGACCGATATAAGGCCAGATTAGTGGCTAAGGGTTATACCCAACAACTAGGCATTGACTATCATGACACTTTCTCCCCCGTGGCAAAGATGACAACTGTAAGAATCATTCTTGCCTTAGCCTCTCTCAAGAATTGGTATGTACATCAACTAGATATCAATAATGCATTTTTACACGGGGATTTGCATCAAGAGATACACATGACTCTGCCTGAAGGCCTACATTCACCACATCCTAACACAGTCTGCAAGCTACATAAGTCCCTTTATGGGCTCAAACAGGCCAGCCGTGAATGGAACGACAAATTGGCCCAGTTTTTACTCAGCCAAGGGTTCACCCAGTCTAAGCATGACTACACCCTGTTCTTTAAGAACTCTTGTACAGCTTTTCTTGCCTTGCTTGTTTACGTGGACGACATCATAGTTGTTAGCCAGTCTCTTGCTCACATTCAATCACTGAAGGACTCCCTGCATCAGACCTTCAGTATTAAAGATTTAGGAGACCTTAGATACTTCCTTGGTCTGGAAGTAGCTAGGTCTCAGGGGGGGATAGTGGTGTGCCAAAGGAAGTATGTGCTAGAGCTATTAGAGGAGACGGGAACCTTGGGGGCAAAACCAGCAAAGTCACCCATGGAGCAAAATCTGAAATTAGCTCATAATGACTCAGCATTGGTGCAGGATGTGTCTGGATATAGGAGGTTGATAGGGAAGTTGTTGTACCTTACCATCACAAGACCGGATATAGCATATAGTGTGCAACAACTTAGCCAATTCCTTGATGTTCCTACTGAAAATCATGTAAAGGCGGCCCATAGGTTGTTAAGGTATTTGAAGGGATCTCCAGGTCAAGGTATCATATTTCCAAGCAAAGGGGATTTACAGCTAAAGGCCTTTGCGGATTCGGACTGGGGAAGTTGTACTGAAACCAGGAAGTCAGTCACGGGGTTCTGTGTATTTTTGGGAGAGGCACTGGTGTCGTGGAAAGCGAAGAAGCAGACAACCATTTCAAGGTCCTCATCTGAGGCAGAATATAGAGCAATGGCAGCGGTGACTTGTGAAGTGCAGTGGATACTTTACATTTTGCAAGACTTGGTTGTGAGACAAAGCAAAGCGGTAGAATTGTTTTGTGATAGCAGAAGTGCGATACACATTGTTGAGAACCCAGTTTTTCATGAAAGAACCAAGCACATCGAGATTGATTGTCATGTGGTGAGAGAGAAGTTTCAGCAGGGGGTGATCAGGCCAATGCCCGTAAGCACTGAGCATCAACTGGCAGATGCATTCACCAAGGCGTTGGATGCAAAACGACTGGGCAAACTTATCCTGGCCATGGGAGTGTGCAATGTGTTTGGCCAGTCTGGTTTGAGGGGGGGTGTTGAGGAGGTGAAAGAGGCTGGAAGAAGGCTGAGGTTGGAAGTTGCAGAAGCTGGGAAGGAGGAAGAAGAAGATACAGGAGGCGCCAACATTTAAAATGTGTGAATTGACAGAAATGCCCTTTCTTAATAAGTAGTGCGCTGTAGTTTAGTAAGGACAACTTCGTAATTTCGGTTCCTTTTCCCCCCTTTAACTACCATAACCGAATGTAATCCTTCCCTAATTCAGTTGAGAATTTTTCATTTTGTTCAATAAGAATTCTGTTTTCGCAATTCTCTCTCCCCTTCGACGGTTACTGGCATTCGTGCCTCACTGCGTTAATTTTGAGATTTGCTTTTTGAATTAGTTTGTTGGTTGTTTGAAATTCATCATATGTGCTACTGCTTCGGATACTGAACTTATTAAGGATGTGGGAACTAGGAAGGATGATACGATGCTAAATGCTGATATAATGGGCAATAGTTCTAAAAATGTGGTCTCCAAGGTCACACCGGTATGGAAGGCAGACATGAAGGCATCCTCAGTAGAATTTCAGTGGATTATGAGTTCAATGGAACGCGATCCACGTCCTTTGGATGAGCTACTTAATATGATCTTGACTCACCACATCCACTGCCAAGGAGGACCCGTACTAAGCAAGAGATGATGCGATCGTACCAACCTTCTATAGGAAAGATGACTCGTTCTTTGCATCAAAATCATCCTCATCTCAATGAATTGTCCATTATGGAATGTTGGTGGATTATCCACTTCATTATTACGTTTGAAACGGTTACTGATATCTCACAAAATTTAGCTGCGGACAATTATTGAACCAAAGAAGGCTACTACTCAACTGACTCGTTTTCGTTTGTAACTCAAGTTTTCTCATGCCGAGGCAATATGTGATGGTAAAATCTGGGTATTCTAGAATAATTCATTTATTAGATTATTATCTGTTTCTAATGGTGACCAGTGTTCATATTTTAATTACCATCCGGTTGGTTCGGATTTCACTGCATGGTTCACTCCTGTATATGGATTACATATAGTTACAGCTAGAAGACGCTTATGGGACGATCTTCAATGTCACTATGACACACATTCAGAACCTTGCCTAATTGGGGGAGACTTTAACACTTTTTTGTCTATTGATGAACATGTTGGTTTGTCGAGCCCAGTGCTCTCGTCTTTGGAGGAGTTTAATGAATGTGTGGATTACTGCTCACTGATTGATCTTCCATATGATGGTCCTATGCACACGTGGTCAACTGAGCGTGGATTAGGGACTGTTAAGCGTCGTTTGGACCACTTCTTATGCTCTGAATCTTTTAACAATCACTTTCAAAATCTGAGGATACGTCATTTACCTCGGCTAACGTCTGATCATGCTCCTCTATTATTAAGGTGTGTTCAGCAGGATGTGCAGGGTCTACGATCTTTTCGGTTTCTCAATGTTTGGACAGACCATTCAGATTTTCTTCCTTTTGTGCGAGCATCATGGGAATCTTATCCAACTCAAGGAGGTATGCGTGGTTTGTATGACAAATTACATTCTTTAAAGACGGATTTGTGTGAATGGAATAGTACAGTGTTTGGAAATGTCTTTGATAAACTGAGAGCTGCGGAACAAGATTTAATTCAACGTGAGCGATTGTGTTAGATCATGTTGAGTTTTGATGATTTGCATATTTTGGCACATTGAACAACCCATTAGGCGCTTCATGTGTGTTGTTTGAAGTCAGAATACTTCGAACGCCTACATTAGGCGCTTAATGTACCTTGGTGGAGTCCAGTACACTTCGAACGCCTAGATTAGGCGCTTTATGTGAAGTGTCTGGACATACGAACACTTCGAACACCTAGATTAGGCGCTTCATGTGAGTGTTTGTAAAACAGGACACATTGAACGCCTGATTAGGCGCTTTATGTGACCTGTTGAAAAGTGCGAACACTTTGAACGCCTCTTTAGGCGCTTTATGCAGTCCACCATGCCAAAAGTACTTTTCCCCTGGCTGGGCACGTACTCCTAAGTACTTTCTCTGAGTGAAAGTCAGAGTTAGTTCGAACAAGCGTGAAGTGGCACATTAAGCGCTTCATGTGACTTCGAACGCCTTAAGAAGCCCACATTAGGCGCTTGATGTGACTTCGAACGACTGTTCTCTTTCACATCAAGCGCTCAATGTCACATCGAACGCCTGTGCTTTTGCACATTAGGCGCTTCATGTGACCAACGTTACAAAGGTCTTGAACTTCACTTTTTAACATTAGTTGACTCTTTGTACCCTCTCTTTTTAGTGTCCTTTTTTTGCAGGCTTCTCTCTGTTGAAGTTTCTCAGGTTTCCTTTCTTGGCATTCATTTTGAAATCTCTCCAAGAATGTTGCTACATGCCAAAGGGAGATCTCCAATGATGAGGACTCACCAACACATGATGCCAAAACCCATTAATGTCAGTGCAGAGGGTTTCAAACGGGAAGAAACTTTGAAGCTGATAAAATAGGGTTTCTTCCACATTCTTCTCCAACTTTCTACTACACAAGCTCTCAAGTTCTCTCAAGCTCAAGCTCTCAAAATATTTGTAATCTTTGTACATCTTTACTTTATTGTTGAGAGTGATTATTGTAAGAAGAAGAGTCTTCTTCTTGGTGAGATTTCTGTGAGAGATTTGGTAGATTGTTGGTCAAGGAGCAAGGGTGCTCTTTGTTTAAGTTTTCTAAACTTTGAAGGGTTTGTTGATAGTGTGTGGTGCACTATTCTCCCTACAAGATTTCTTTGAGGGCAAAGAAGATCTTTGGAGGCAAAACTTCAAAGTGTTAGAACTCTTGGTTGTGGTCTAGGCAAGGTGCCTAGTTTGTATTCTTTTGATTTTGTTTTGGTTGTTGTTTCCCCCCAAAGAAATAACAATCCCCATTTCAAAATCCTTCTTGTGAAACATCAAGAAGGTAGAGGAGTAGAGTCTCTTGACTTGAACCTCTATACATACTCGTGTTCTTTCTTGTCTTTCAAGTTTTATCTTCCTAAAGAACACATCCAAGTATTGGTTGCACTCAAAAACGAAAAATAGCCACAAAATATCCATACTTGGTGAACACACTATTCAACCCCCCCTTCTAGTGTGTTCTAAGGGACCTAACAATTGGTATCAGAGCCTCATCTTGCTTATTTGAGTCCAAATACAAGATTTGATCATTTCTAGTATGGATCCCTTTGTTTTTGATGATTTGGGTTCTCCTACTGCTGAAACCTCCAGAAGAAGGAAGCAGGCCTCTGTTGATGAGGATGTGAGTTCTCCTACTGCTGATATTTCCAGAAGAAGGAGGCAGGAAACCCTATTCCCTTCTATCTCAAATGTTCATGTTAAAGTTCCCATGTTTGACCCTTTAAACTACCCACTGTGGAAGTCAAACATGGAAACGTATTTGCGTTCTTGTTCTCACAGAATATGGGTTGAGGTCTCAAAAGGATCTATGATTCCCATTGATATTGATGATCCTTCCCCGGAGGAGGAGTTCCAGTTGGCCATAAATAGCAAGGCTCTTGCTATTTTAAATAGCTCTCTTTCCACAAATGAGAGAGCTCAGATTCAAGGTGTCCAATCCGCACATGAGGCTTGGACAAAGCTTGAGATGATCCATGAAGGAACTTCTCAAGTAAGAAAGGCCAAAAGGAGACAGTTGATAAAACAATTTTACAACTTCACTGTTCCCAAAGGTGAAAAGATTGAAGAGTCCATCCAAAGATTCACCAAACTTGTCAACCTTCTCAAAGCGGTTGGCAAGAAGATAGAACAAGAAGATTTAAACCATTGCTTCCTAAACAGTTTAGGAAGAGAATGGAATGCAAAAGTTACGGCCATTGAGGAGTCCAAGGATCTTGAAACAATCACCTTGGACGAGTTATACGGGAATCTCATCACTTATGAGATTCATTTAGATGCACAAGAAAAGAATGATCCTATTCGCCAATCTTCAAAGGCGTTGGTCGTAGAGTTGGAGGACTCGGATGATGAAGTCGGACTTCTTGTCAAAAGATTCCGACGTATTGCAAGAAAAAAATGGTGACGAAGCAAGGAGATTCGTCAAGGAAAGATACCCCAAGGATAAGGTGAAGGACCAAGAGAATAAATGCTACAAATGTGGAAAGCTTGGTCATTTCATGAAGGATTGTCGGGTGAAAGAGCCGCAACTCAAAGACAAGAAGGCCATCTACCAAAGGAAGAAGGCTTTGCAAGCGGAGGTAGCCCATTGGGAGAGCTTTCTTTCCGGATCCGAAAGCGACAATGGCGATAGAGATGATCTTGCACTCACGGGGGTGGTGGAAGATGATCTCGACAAGGAGTTCTTTGCACTAATGGCCATCGACGATGACAAGGAGGTATGCAATATCTCATCTCATTATAAATTTATTGATGAACGAGATGATTTAATACAAGAAAATGATCTCCTTGATTTAAAATATCAACGTGTCAAGAAAGAGTTTAGAGCATGCATAAATGAGTACAATGACACGTTAGAGAATCACATTGCATTGCAACTTGAGCATGACATATTTTTAACTATGCATGTGATTGCACTTGAAGAGAAACATGATTTGATGAAATCATGTGCTCAAGCCCTTGAGGATAAGAAAAATGATTCAAGGGTAGGTGCTAAAGAGATAAAGAATAAAGATGCATCTAGGCCAAGCATGAAAGTCAAACCTAGTGTCATGTATGCATCTAAGAAGGAAAACAAAAAGGAACAAACACAAGTGATCAAGGAGTCTAAAACCTCCTTGAAAAGGCAAAGGCACATGCCTAAACCAAAGGCTAATGCACCAAAGGTATCACAACCTTTGGTCCATGTTGTGAAACAAAAACCTTCTACTATTCCAAAGAAGGTGGTTCCTAAGAAGGAAACACGACATGTGCCAATGCACAAACATTTGCACAAGCATGCACCAACACACAAGCATACTCCTACATGTTTTTATTGCAATAGGAAAGGTCATGTAGAAAGAGTATGTAGAGCTAAGAATAATAAGAATCTTGTGTGGGTGCCGAAAGGCGAGATAAAGGTAACTAACCTTCAAGGACCC
>AP025073.1:26372153-26406976 GCA_036186865.1 Eustoma russellianum | reverse complement strand
ACCTCTCCTCTTTTTTCCTTCTTCACTCGTATCTTCATCATTTCCTCTAATCTTCAAGACCCCTCTCCTCAAACTCCTCCAACAATGGCTTCTGCTGGTCCTTCAAAACGTCCAAGATCCCAAAAGCGAAAAACAACGGCTGGACAAGGTATTGTCGAGCCTCCTGCAATTGTCACCATTCGCGAAGGGCTCACCAAGGACAACTTTCCTTGGTTGAAGAAGTTTGAGCCCGACATCAAGAAACCTCCACGCTCAATTGATAAAGGTGTTCACGTTTCCTACCATTCCTGCATGCTATACCAGGAGTGGGTAGCAAACAACCGTCTGATCATCCCTCTGAAGCTGCTCAACCTCAGCAACGTGCCTGAGACGAGCAGTGCACTGGAAATTGTTCCTTTCCTGGAACACCAAGGCTGGACATCCCTTTGGTCCAGACTTGACATGCAAAAATTCTCCCGCGAGCACACCCGGCTGTTCTACTCAAATCTGTGGGTCACCCCACAATCTGAGTCTCAACCTTTCTCTCTCAACTCCTTTGTTGATGGTACTCCTCTTAGCTTCACTGTCCCTGAAATCTGTGAAGTTTTGCGTATCAGAAATGAGGGCTTGACAGATTTCTCCGTATTTGACTAGAGTTCCAAATACGGCGTCCCCGAGCAGGACGTTAAATTTGATTTGGGGTACTACCCCTCTAAAAAGACTCAGAACATGCCGTTGGTGGATCGCATTCTGCTCGCGGTTGTCACCTACTGCATCAATGGTAATGTCACTAGAAATCCCAGTAACATGGATTTCTATGTCTCTTACCGCCTCAAGCACCTTACTCAGCTGAATCTGGCCTGGATCATCATCGAAGTCATGTTTGCGGCCCTTCGAAAGGGGTCCAAAGCTCTGCCTTTTGCCAACATTGTCACGATTTTGCTCAAATCCAAAGGCATTGTTATTAATGATGATGATTTGTCCACCGTTGCCAAATCCGATCTTTATGATCACTATAACATCGCCCAGGCCGTTGACTCGCAGAAAAGGAAAGCCACCACTATTCCTGACGATGATGAGGTCGAAGAAGGACCTCCTGATGCCACGGGTGGTAGTGATTCCTCGGAATTACTATCACGCATTGCTGCCCTTGAACAAACCGTTCAGCAGTTGCATCTTCGTGATGCTGAGCATGAAGCTCGGCATGCGCGAAATGAACTGCGCATGACTGCATTTCGCAATGCATTCATGCAGATCAGTCCATGGGCCCTTCCTCCTAATTTTGATGATTTAGGGGGAGAAGGTGGTGGTGGTGGTGGTGGTGGTGGTGGTGATTGTGCTGGTGGAGGTGCTGGTGATGCTGCTGGTGGTGCTGGTGGATCCATGGGTGGATTCACGGATTTTGCCGCTAGTGGAGGATTTGGTTTTAGTGGGTTTACACCACCAAGTGGTGGTGCTATGTAAATTTTTTTTATTTGTTGGTGTTAATTGTTTTTCTGCAATTATTGAATGAAATTTTTATAACTTGAATTTATTGTTGATGTTTATTAAAATTGTTCCATCATTTCATTCAAGTTATTTCTTTTTCATTGCACTTAGTGAGGGGGAGCATATATTAAGGGGGAGCTTTGTTAAGTTATGCATATTGTGAAATCATCAAAAAGAGGGAGAATGTTAGATCATGTTGAGTTTTGATGATTTGCACATTTTGGCACATTGAACAACCCATTAGGCGCTTCATGTATGTTGTTTGAAGTCAGAATACTTCGAACGCCTACATTAGGCGCTTAATGTACCTTGGTGGAGTCCAGTACACTTCGAACGCCTAGATTAGGCGCTTTATGTGAAGTGTCTGGACATACGAACACTTCGAACGCCTAGATTAGGCGCTTCATGTGAGTGTTTGTAAAACAGGACACATTGAACGCCTGATTAGGCGCTTTATGTGACCTGTTGAAAAGTGCGAACACTTTGAACGCCTCTTTAGGCGCTTTATGCAGTCCACCATGCCAAAAGTACTTTTCCCCTGGCTGGGCACGTACTCCTAAGTACTTTCTCTGAGTGAAAGTCAGAGTTAGTTCGAACAAGCGTGAAGTGGCACATTAAGCGCTTCATGTGACTTCGAACGCCTTAAGAAGCCCACATTAGGCGCTTGATGTGACTTCGAACGACTGTTCTCTTTCACATCAAGCGCTCAATGTCACATCGAACGCCTGTGCTTTTGCACATTAGGCGCTTCATGTGACCAACGTTACAAAGGTCTTGAACTTCACTTTTTAACATTAGTTGACTCTTTGTACCCTCTCTTTTTAGTGTCTTTTTTTGCAGGCTTCTCTCTGTTGAAGTTTCTCAGGTTTCCTTTCTTGGCATTCATTTTGAAATCTCTCCAAGAATGTTGCTACATGCCAAAGGGAGATCTCCAATGATGAGGACTCACCAACACATGATGCCAAAACCCATTAATGTCAGTGCAGAGGGTTTCAAACGGGAAGAAACTTTGAAGCTGATAAAATAGGGTTTCTTCCACATTCTTCTCCAACTTTCTACTACACAAGCTCTCAAGTTCTCTCAAGCTCAAGCTCTCAAAATATTTGTAATCTTTGTACATCTTTACTTTATTGTTGAGAGTGATTATTGTAAGAAGAAGAGTCTTCTTCTTGGTGAGATTTTCTGTGAGAGATTTGGTAGATTGTTGGTCAAGGAGCAAGGGTGCTCTTTGTTTAAGTTTTCTAAACTTTGAAGGGTTTGTTGATAGTGTGTGGTGCACTATTCTCCCTACAAGATTTCTTTGAGGGCAAAGAAGATCTTTGGAGGCAAAACTTCAAAGTGTTAGAACTCTTGGTTGTGGTCTAGGCAAGGTGCCTAGTTTGTATTCTTTTGATTTTGTTTTGGTTGTTGTTTCCCCCAAAAGAAATAACAATCCCCATTTCAAAATCCTTCTTGTGAAACATCAAGAAGGTAGAGGAGTAGAGTCTCTTGACTTGAACCTCTATACATACTCGTGTTCTTTCTTGTCTTTCAAGTTTTATCTTCCTAAAGAACACATTCAAGTATTGGTTGCACTCAAAAACGAAAAATAGCCACAAAATATCCATACTTGGTGAACACACTATTCAACCCCCCCTTCTAGTGTGTTCTAAGGGACCTAACAGATTGTTCGATCAGGATCCTACGCCATCATCGCAAATGGCATATCATGCGTCTCAAACTCAGTATAAGATTGCGGCAAGAGATGAATTATTGTATTGGGAGCAGCGGGCTCATGTTAAGTGGTTACGAGCTGGAAATGCAAATACATCTTATTTTCATAATCTTGTGAGAGATCGTCATCATCGCCAAACTATTTCTGCTATTCGTACGGAGGAGGGTGTATTATGTGATACTATAGAATCTATTCAGCAGGAGCAATTTCTCTTTACACTAATCTTTTTTCAACTGAACCCATTACTAATGAAGACACTCTTCTAGACATTATTCCTCATTTGGTAACGTCTTCGGATAACACACAGATGTTAGCGCTACCACTTTTGGCCGAGGTTGAGGATGTTGTATGGTCATTAGACCTTAATAGTGCTCCTGGACCGGATGGTTATAATGGTCATTTTTTCAGAACATGCTGGAGTATCATTCAGAATGATGTTGTGAAAGACATGCAAGAATTTTTTCTGGGACTTCCGCTTCTACGTGCAATGGAAAGTACTTTGATTGCAGTAATTCCCAAAATCACTAGTCCTCAGAAGTTTTCAAATTTTCGTCCCATAAGCCTTGCGAATTTTGTTTCAAAATGGCTACTCGAATTCTTGAATCAAGGTTACAACCATGGTTGTTGAAGATTATTTCCGATGAACAAGCGGGTTTTTTTGAAAGATAGAGATATTTTGGATCACGTTGTGATGGCAAGGGAGATGACTCATCTGCTTGATAAAAAAATTCAGGGTTTCAATGATATGATCAAGCTGGATATGATGAAAGCATTTGATCGTGTCAATTGGCAATTTTTAACCCAGTTGCTTGCCCGTTTTGGATTTGATTCTCGGTGCATTTCATTAGTCTTCAACCATTTGAAAGGTACTGTAAAGACTGATACCTTTCCTAACCTGTGGCATGGATAACATCTTCTCTTATGATTGTTGCCCATATCATTTCTTCATATGGGCAACCAGGGTAAGCACACTCACTTTCAATGCTTACAATTTCGCTATTACTATAATAACTTGTGGATTCAACATTTTCAATGTTGTATGTATCTACGGATACAGGCAATGCTGGTATTAGCTTTCCATCACTTGGGCCTTATCTCTCCTTCATTGCTTTCTCTTGGTTGATGCTCACTGTCTTCTTTTGTTTTGATTGCATGGTTTTACGATGGATAAAATGGCGGAGATTTTCCTGGCGGTTGTCTTCTTCGGGATCTATGTCGCAAGATATTGAGTTCTGGCAGGAACACTACATTTGGCAACGAATGTTACACCTACGATACAGCTATATCAGGACGCATGTCACCATCATATATCTTTGCCCAATTTGCTCCTCAGCTTGGACTACTAACTCTGCTTGTTTTTCACAATGTAGTCTTGAATACCATCTGATAGTATAAATATGTACGCTTTTTCCTTCGTCAAAGTTTTATCCACAAGGGTGGTTTTACTTGGCAAGGTTTTAATGCAGCATATCATATACGATTGGAGATTAGAGATACTCAGGGCTTTACACTCATATTTCTCATATGATGATCAGCTATTGTATTATGGTATACTTCCGCCATAAATGAGGCTAAATCAAATAAAAATTTCCTTTTCGTCAACAAAAGTACATGTATACATATTCATACATATATATATACATATGTGTGTGTTTATGTGTGTATATATACATACACATACATGTGTGTATATATATATACACATACACACACACATATATATACATATATGTATATGTGTATATGTGTGTATATGTGCATGTATATGTATATGTGTATACATATACGTATATGCAGATGTATATAGTATATATGTATATATATGTCTTTTTCTTTGCATAACGGCAGCTTTTATCCATAAAAGCACATGTTGCGCAACACGGTTGGCGGACAATGCAGTTGAGCCTACTCCTATATCCTACTCTGGAAAATTCACTTGTCTTCCTTGTCTGCCTTTTCTTATCCGCTTAGTTTTCATCCTACATCATACCAGAATTTCTTATCCGCTTAATTTTCATCCTACATCATACCAGAATATGAGAGGTAGCAGTATATAGCTCAGTTGGTATTCGGTTGAGATTGGCTCCAAAATGTTAGGAGTTAAAATTCAAAGACACGCACAATATCAATGTTCTAATTCTGCTAGGTTGAAGGCCTAGTTTGCAAGAGGGCACATTGTGTGAGTCACTTCGTAAGTTCTTATCCAATCTAGAAGGCCGTTGAGTCTCTAATTTGCATCATCCACCATGTTTTTTGAAGTTGGGACGATGGAAGCTATAAGGGAAAAAAATGACCTTCTGCTCAAAATCCATGAATATTTTCCATTGGAAAAGACAACGCAATGTATATATAAAAAATGGAGTGGTGAAGCGACTGTGCTACAACAAAATTCAAGTGTTGCAACCTAATTTTAGTGTTCGTTTACTGGCTTGCACTTCTCTATGATTTTATTGTAGCCTTGTTTACTTTGAATCCAAGTGGTTGTTGCTTTGCCTACTAGAGTCTAGTAAGCTACTTAAGTCCACAATGTCTAAACTATATAATCATAATGAAAAAAAAATTATTGTATGTTACATTTACATTCTATCCCTCCCCTCGTGTGCACGTGTGTTTTTTTTTCTTTTTGAAAAATTGCAAGAGTTGTGAATCTGAATCGAAGTAGTAAGAAAACCTTTTTGAAAAAAATTGTTGTATAATGAAAAAATTGTTAAACAAAATTGTTGTACGTGAAAAAAAAATTGTTTTAATTACATTCTAATCCAAGATCGAATCATATCTCTACCCATGTGTGATTAACATTTGTTTTCCTTAAAAAAAAAAAAAGTGACTTCAAAGTTTATACATACGGTACCACATTTTAATTCAAATAAAGTGACTTCAAAGTTTATGCTTACGATTCATCATCATCATCATCATCCGTACCCAGTATATCCCAACAACAGCAAACGCTATCGCTAGGGTCTAGAGAGGGTAATTGGTAGGCAGACAATACCTATATCCCAAGTGATAGAGAGTCTGATTCCAATGAGACCCCGACTCTAAATGTACATGCATAAACGACATAATAATAGAGATAATGTGATAATGTGTTAGTGAAGGAATTCAGAAAATACAAAGAATATGCTTTCGATATTAAAATAAACATAACGTGTATATTAGAGTTAACACAATTTAAATTCAAATACCTATGCAATAGATATACTTGATGATTTTATGAAATAAAAATAACGTAACTTCTTTTAGATCTTATTCAAATTATGGCTCATTCGTTTCAAGCGGTGTATTAGAGGTGTCTGGTCCCCTCACCGCAAAAGCAAGAATGAAAAAAAGGATCCGACAACACATAACACAAAAAGAAATAGTAAGCTGAATGAAAGATGAATTAAAAAAAAAGTATGAGACTAGATGAAAGACGTAAACTAAAAGAAGGTGAAAAAATCTTATTAGGAATTAGAAAACTTGTTCTAGAACCGCGGGTTCGGTGGTCGTTTATGTCGGGATGAGATCTCCTTACCACACTTTTCCTCATCTCACTCATGACCGCGCGACACGTGGCAGTAGGGTGAGGTGGTGAGGCTAGATACGGGTGACTCTCGTCTAGTCTCACCACCCCTCCTTGCTGCCACGTGTCGTGCGGTGACGCGTACGGTGAGTAAAACTGGGTGAGAGAATCCTATCCCGTTTATGTCCACCATAGTGGATCAAATTAATGCTAGACCAATTCTCTGGCCCAGGTGAAATAACAAATAACTAAGACCAGTTATATTTTTTAATCATCTTTACGAAATTTAGTAGCTAATTTTTACTGCCATTAAGGTTGATTTTATTTAAAACATGAACAGTCAATCTATTTATTTATCTTCCATTGATTGAGGAAGAAATGTTTAATAGCTATTCTTTGACTATACTTAAATATACCAATTTTAAAATTTAAAACATATGAAACAATGGTTTTGATTAACTTATAATAATCAATAAGTAACTATTAGCGATTCTAATAATTATTCATAATTACTAAGATATAGACAAATAATGACAATTGATATGTTGGTGCACCTCATTATTACAACTACAACATTATCCCATTCTCTTAGAGGCTCCCGTCTATGGCGAGATATGAGGGGTCGGATGTACTCAATCATACCTTGTGTTAGAAACATACATAGGTTGTTTCCCGATGATTCATAATGAAAATTGCGTCAAGCTGTGTCGATCTACTGCTACTTCACAAAAAAAGGAAGCGCAACCAATTTAGTGAGTCATTTTGTTTTATTTCATCATATTCCAACGTCAAAGAAGAGTGTGTCTTTGACTCCATTGGAAATGGAAACTCATTATTATATCTTGTATTAGTCAATATATACCTGATAAACTGTCTAGTAATTATTATTATTAACTATATTGAAATTTCCACTTTTAAAATCTACAAAGCAAAAGAAATAAATTTAGTTCAATTGGCTTTACCACTTAACATTCAAATTCGACTCTCTTTGTTATAAACAAATACAAAAACCCATAAACAATAGTTATTAAATTTGGTTTTTCTTCTAAAAAGAAAATACTACACACAAACTCCCATGGAAAGGAAAAAAAAAACACAAGTAAGCGAGTGTTATTACTCATGGAGCATGTTGTAACTTAAGGTTCCGGATGAGAAAAATTTGTATGTTAAGTTTTTTATTAAATTATTTTTATTTTTTATAAAGTTATATAAAAACAAGGCGGTGAGAGTGTGGAGGTCAGGAATTGAACTCTTCCGCCTGAGCATAGTCCAGTTGGTATTTGGTTGAGATTTGTTTCAAGAGATCAAGAGTTCGATTCTAGAGACACGCACAGTGTAGGTGTTCTTCCGTTACTAGGCCGAAGTCCTAGTTTGCGAGAATACATCTTATGTAGATCACTGCGTAAAATCTCACACAATCTAAAAGACTAATAGATTTCTTATTTGTATTTTTCATACATGTTCTTAGAGACTAGACGATATAAACATCGTGACGAGAAATTTCACCATTTCAGGCAAGGAATTGAACTCTTCCCGACTCAATAAAAAAATACACTTACAAAACCAAATGAAAATTATTATAAATAATGAAGTCACAACTTTCAATGTCTTCTTTCCTCTTTCCTTTTCCTGGAAAAGACAGCATCCATCAACCATTAACTCCATCTGGAAACCCCTTCTCAATTTAGCTACCAAACACAAACACAGTCTTCTCTTCTACACCTAAAGATGGAAAATGCTGGAAACCTTTTCAACTGCAACAACTCTCTCGGTAGAGTCCAAACCGCTAGTAACCATGCAACGCCTTTCTTGGACGGACCTGCCAATGACCAAGGCGGCGCCACCACTTGCTCCTCCGCCCCCATGTCCCATTTGATGTGTCTAAACCTCGGGAAGAGGCATTACTTCGGTGAAGCAGCGGGGACCCTTAACGAACCGGAGACCACCGCCGATTATTCGTTGACGAAGAAGGGTAAAGCGTACGGCGACGGAAGGGGAATGACGGTCGGCTCATGCACGGCGGTGGTGCCGAGATGTCAAGTGGATGGGTGCCAGGTTGAGTTATCCAATGCTAAGGATTATCACAAGAGGCACAAAGTATGTGGGGTTCATGCCAAGGCTTCCAAAGTTGAGCTGCTCGGGATTGGGCATCGCTTCTGTCAGCAGTGTAGCAGGTTTAGTAAAATTTTCTTCTTTAATCATAACTGTCATTATGGTTCACCGTGAAACAAACTCGGTGTATTTCTGACACACGCTCATGGTTGTGTACATCTGACCCTCCTATACCCCGCCATCGACGGAAGCCTTTAAGTCAATGGAGTAATGTTGTTATCATCTCGAGTCATTCATTTTGAAGGGGAGATTTTATTAGGGCCAATATGAATGAACATCTTTAGCTCAACGGACCAAGAGTATTGCCTGCTAGAACAAACTTAAAATATATTTAACGTTAACTATTCCTCGGTGTGGTGGTTCGATGAAATGAGATGGAGATGATAGTGTCGTCACAGTTGTTGGCTTGGTTTTGAACCTTTATCCATTAAAATACATCTGGTTTTCGTAATTTAATAGAGGTCTTTACATAACTCATATAATTTTTCGTTGGAAGTATGTCAACAATATGGTAACCAAACAGTAAAGAAACACAATAAAGAAGGACAGCCGTGGCGTAACTTAAGGTTAATGTTTTAAAGTAATTTTGTTTCCACCGGTGAACAAAGCGAACTATTAACAAATACTTCCCGTCATTTAACAGCTTCTTCTATTTGTTTGCTCTACAAGAAGAAGATTGTGCTTGTGTGTTAAACGTTCTTAACATAAGAGGAAAGGTAAAGAGCAGAGAGGAAGAAAAATTCTACATGAATTTTCAAAGAGTTTCAAAGTTTTTCAACTATTTTCTTGAAATCATAGGATCCTTGTATTAATAGACTTTGTTTCACAAGAAAGATGTAAAATTAGCACGTCTTTGTAGAATTTAACTTACAAAGTTAGTTTATGATCGTTCGATGTTGAAAGGAGATATCCCAAAATATAAAAGTTGTATCATTTCATGAAAAGTCACACTACTGAGATCACAGAACGCTGTCACCGAATGTTCGGTCAAGAGTTTTTTGAGCATCAGATTCTTACTCCGAACTATGATTTCTTCACAAAACATTCAGTGAAACTCATCAGACGTTCGGTGACTTCCAACTTCAATGTTCGGCAAGTTTTGTCCAATTTATGTTTCACTCTAATCTCCAACCAACATTCTTGCATAGTTTTATGTAAATTTGGAGGACTTTATAAAACATTTTTACGTGTATTTTTTCCAACAATCCCCTACATGATCTAAATTTGTATAAGAACATGCACAAACAATTACATACCAACCTCTCTGATATTAAACGAAGATAATGGTAAATAATAGACAATGAATTCCTTCTTGAATCAACAGTAGTGCAAATAGAGTTACATAAACATAATCAAAATGAACGATGGCTTGAATCATATTCCACTAACATTTATATAAACAACCATAAGACATGTCACTATCTAACATGATACAAGTTCGTGATGTGGTACTAAATTGGCTATGCACCCAGTCGCAGATTTTCATATGCGCTCTACTAAGGTATTCCAAACTTTCATAGGAAGTGGCACCACCTTACACTTATATGGGTGAAATTCATCAAGTGCACATTGCTCAAACCATCAAATACATGGCTATGAATTTCACTAAGAGATTCTTAAAATCTTACCCTCAAAAACTTGTAGCAATCACTATCTTCAACAACATCATAAGAGGGACAAGTTCGATAGCAATGAGTAAAACTCTTCTATGACTTTTTTTACTACATTGAATCATGTTTGTAGGATTTCTACTAATAGTGAGTTGAGTTCCCATCATAAAGAGTTCACATAAAATTAAATGAGTCTCATCCCCCTCGATGTTTCACAAACAAACTTTTTGTTCTGTCCTTTAGTTAAGGAGTCAGCCAAGTATACTCATATCGTACATATTATAAGTTACTACCTCAGAACTAATTAACTTATGTACAATATTTTGTCTCAGATGGATGTGCATGCTCTTTCTATTATAGATCTTATTCTTCGCTCAAGTGATGGCTGCCTACGAATCACAATGTATAGAAACAGAAAGCATAGAGTCTAAATCAGAAAGGATTATCATTAAGCAAATTCCTTAGCCATTCACCTTCTGCACTATGAAGTTCTAATGCAATAAATTCAGATCCATAACAGACTTTGCTTTACAAGTTAGTTTAGAAGATTTCTATGAAATAGCTCCACCATCTATTGTAAATGCAGAACCACTGGTTGAGTTTATTTCATCATTATTAGTCACTCAATTAGCATCATAATAACCTTCTAATACAGTTAGAAATCCACCGAACATAAGTCATAAGTTCATTGTACCTTTAAAATATCTCATTTAATCTCTCTAATGCTAACCAATGTTCATTACTAAGATTATGAGTATATCCAACAAGTCTGGTTGCAACATATGGAATGTTAGGTTTATGCAATTCATCAATTACATTATACTACCAATTACCCTAACATACTGACATTGAGAAACACGATTCTTCCTATTATTTTTCAAACGAATGGCAGGATCGTAAAGAGTATTTACAGTTTTAGAGTTAAAGAAATTAAACTTCATCAAAATCTGATCAACATAATGAGTTTGAGAAAGCATCTATCCCCCCCAACATTTCTCAACTAATTTAAGACCAAGTATTAAATCTGTTTTTTCTATATCTTTCGCATCAAAAATCGAAGACGAAAATGATTTAGTACTATTAACTACAACCATGTTAGTTCCAAATATCAACATGTCATCGACATACAAACATACAATGACACCACGATATTTACAAACTTACCATAAACACAACGGTCACTTTCATTTACTACATAACAATTAGTGATCATAGCATATTCAAATTTTTCATGCCATTGTTTAGGTGCTTCCGTAAGATTATACAAGGACTTCTCTAACGTACATACTTTAGGTTTTTTTCAAAGTTAGACCTACTTATATGCTGTTGTTTCATAGGAAACACATGCTCTAAAAATTCAGCATTCTTTGATTCAATCATAGAATTATTATGAATGATCACAAATCAATATGCACCACTATTTTGAGCATGACCAATAAATGCTCAATCATTTGTCTTAGACCCTATTTTACTCCTTTAAAATTTTGAAATTCTTACTTTTGCCAAGCATCTGCACACTTTCAAATAATCCAAGCTGAGTGCATAGTCTTTCTAAAGTTTATAAGGAGTTTTATTTGTTTTCTTTTGAGGTATCCTATTCAAGATATGACAAGCCGACAATATTGCTTCTCACCACATATTGTTAGGCAATCCAGAATGAGTGGTATAAGGAGGTATAACTTCATGAATTGTACCATTTTCTTTACAAAATTTCTGTCATGGATTTGTACTATATTCGTCTCCTCTATCAGCTCCGAACCTATTTATTTTCTTGTCTAGTTGGTTCTCAACTTCATTCTTATATTTCATAAACATTTTCAGCCTCATTTTTATGACTTAACAAATATAATTTCGTGTATCAAGAAAAATCATCAATAAAGGTTATGTATATCTCTTTTCACCTTTACTTTATGATTCCTGACGTCTTCTAAATCAGTATGGATAAGGTCCAATTTTTTTTTAAACTCTTTCAATTGTCTTAAAAGGCTTTTTATGTGTTTTATTTCAACATAATCTTCACACTTATCAAAATTATCTTCATTAGTTAAAGATATCACATTCGTGCTTTTTAGTTACTTTATAGCACCTACATTAACATGTAATAATCTATCATGTCACAAATCAAAAGAATCGACAATATACACGTAACTAGATACATTCTTATTAGCAACACATGTAGCGTCTAGTATAAATAATCCACCTGAGCAAAACCCTTCCCAGTAAACTTCCCGTTTCTAGAAAGTACAGATTTATCAGAATAAAGAAACAAGCTTAACATCAGCCTTGTTGAGAAGTGCTTCGAAAATCAAGTTCCCATACATAGTAGGGACGTGAAACACATTGCTCAACTTCAGCCTAATGACTGAAGTTAACTTGAGGAGCATTTCCTCCTTCCCAATTACTTGGCTCCTTGTGCATTTCTTAGTAAAACTTGTTCTTCACTTTCTATTTCTTGATAGTTATGAAATAAATCTTTACTGGTAGCAATATGCTTGGTGGCTCCGGTATATAACACCCGTTTAGTCACACTCCCAACAAGGTTTACCTTAGAGAAAATGACCACTATGATGATTTCTTGGTGCTCCTAATTATCTCCACAATGTTAGCTTGATTGCAGAATAAACACCTTTTGTCTAGGTTTTCCAAAGACCAACAAACTCCTTTTGGTTTGGTCCAACTTTGTCCCTGCAATTTGTCTTTACTTTGTCACCTTTTGAGTTGTTGGTTTGAATTCTTTCCCTCTTTGGAATGTGCTCTACAATATTGGCCTTCATTTCTTCTTACCGCTTGCATTTTCCAATCGCTTGTTCTCCTGTATACAGATGTGCTTAATTACAATATCCATAGAGAGTTTCGCATATTCATGTTTGCCTCTTTTTTTATACTTCTTCCAAGAAGAAGACAGTTTATCAAGCAAGGAGGCTTCATGTTTGCCTCTTACCCTAATTTTGGAGAATTAGGGTAAGAGAAAAGGGAAAGAGGGAAAGAAGGCATCGGTTTTTGCCTTAGCAAAAAAAAGGACAGCTGGGCGACGTGGCATGCCTTGATTCATGGCCTCACTTTTGGCCTTAGAATCTGCCTGCCCTGATCCCACCCGTTGCGCAACACGGTTGGCGGGCAATGCAGTTCAGCCTACTCCTACATCCTACTCTGGAAAATTCACTTGTCTTCCTTGTCTACCTTTTCTTATCCGCTTAATTTTTTGTGGTAAAAGATTGACCCCAACCTAAAGGCCCAGCCTCAATGAGCTGCAAGGAGGATGTAAATCAGTAGTCCAACGGCCTCTTAGATTGGGTGAGATCTTACGCAGTTACCCACACAAGGTGTCTCTCCACAAACCAGACATTATCCGCTTAATTTTCATCCTACATCATACCATAATAGGAGAGGTAACCTCACGTTATAACTCAGTTGATACTCGGTTGAGATTTATTTCAAAAAGTCAAGAGTTCGAATTCAGGGACACGTATGATATGTGTGTTCCATTTCTGCTAGATCGAATGCCTGATTTGCAGGGGAATATATTGTGTGGGTTACTGTGTAAGTCCTCACCCAACCTAGGAGATCGTTAAACCCCTAATTTGCATCCTTCACAGGCTATAATATTTTTTGGAGTTAGGACAGTGGAGGCTATGAGGGTCAAAAAAAAAAAAAAAAAAAAGGCCCTTTTGCTCCAAGTCCATGAATACTATTACCCGTGATTTTCCATTGGAAAAGACAACGCAATGTATATATAAAAAATGGAGTGGTGAAGCGACTATGCTACAACAAAATTCAAGTGTTGCAACCTAATTTTAGTGTTCGTTTACTGGCTTCCACTTCTCTATGATTTTATTGTAGCCTTGTTTACTTTGAATCCAAGTGGTTGTTGCTTTGCCTACTAGAGTCTAGTAAGCTACTTAAGTCCACAATGTCTAAACTATATAATCATAATGAAAAAAAAAAATTTATTGTATGTTACATTTACATTCTATCCCTCCCCTCGTGTGCAAGTGTGTTTTTTTTTCTTTTTGAAAAATTGCAAGAGTTGTGAATCTGAATCGAAGTAGTAAGAAAACCTTTTTTTTTAAAAAAAAATTTGTTGTATGATGAAAAAATTGTTGTACATGAAAAAAAAATTGTTCTGATTACATTCTAATACAAGATCGAATCATATCTCCTACCCATGTGTGGCTAAATTTTTTTCCTTAACAAAAATAAAGTGACTTCAAAGTTTATACATACGTTTCACCATTTTAAATTCAAATAAAGTGACTTCAAAGTTTATACTTACGACTACACATTTTAAATTCAAATACCTATGCAACAGATATACTTGATGATTTCTTATGAAATAGAAATAAAGTAACTTTTTTTAGATCTTATTCAAATTATGGCTCATTCGTTTCTCTGGTCTTCTTACTGCGAAAACAGATATGGAAAAAAAGGATCCAACGACATCTGACGATAAAAGAAATGATAAGTTGGATAAGAGATATACTAACAAAAAGAGTATAAGAGTGGATGGAAAATATCTGAGAGACAATATTATATATGATGAGAAAAAAGAAGATGAGCCCGCATGGTATAACTCAGTTGGTTTCGGAATGACAGATTAGTTATGAAGGTGTAAGGTTCTAGTCTTGCAGACGGCAGTACGGGAGCAACATCTTCAGACTCTAATGTAAGTCTTGAGTATAGACTCCTTGTAGGTTTGTGGGCACTGTACCTCCCCCGTAGCAAATAATTGAATACTTAATTTACATCTTCCTATCTGTCTCATCGAGTTGAGATGGGGTTGAGGATCAACCTTTCGCCATATTGGGTCAAATTAATGCTACCCCAAATCACTTCACAGGTGAAAAACAAATAACAAGGACCAGTTATATTGTTGAATCATTTTTATTAAATTTAGTAGCTAATTTTTACTAATGAGTTATATATGCACATATAGAAAATCATCAATCAATTAATCATACTCATTATATTCCAATGACAACAAAAACTATCGCTAGGGTCTACTCATTATATTCCAATGACAACAAAAACTATCGCTAGGGTCTAGAGAGAGTGAGTGACAGACAAACAATACATCCATCTCAAGGGATAAAGAGTTTGATTCCAGTGAGATCATCGGCTCTATATGTACTTCATAAAATATGCACAGATTGAAAGTTATGTCATTATGGTTGATCTTATTTAAAACATGAGCAGTCAATCTGTTTGTTTATCTTCCATTGATTGAGGAATAAATGTTTAATAGCTATTCTTTGAGTATACTAAAACATATCTATTTTAAAATTTAAAATTTATGAAACAATGGTTCCGATTAACTTATGATGATTAATAAGTAACTATTAGAGATTCTAATAATTATTCATAATTACTAAGATATAGACAATTAAGGATAATTGATACGTGGGGCACCTCATTATTATATCTTGTATTAGTCAATGAATAACGTATAAAATGTCTAGCAATTATCATTAACTATATTAAAATTTCCAATTTTAAAATCTACAGAGCAAGAGAAATACATTTAGTTCAATTAGCTGAGTTATATTTCACTTACCCCTTAACATTCAAACTCGAGTCTCTTTGTTATAAAAAACAAAAAAAATTTATAAATAGTTATTAAATTTGATTTTTCTTCTAAGAAAAATACTACACACAAACTCCCATGGAGAGGGAAAAAACACAAAGTAAGCGAATGTTATTACTTATGGAGCATATTGTAATTTAAGGTTCCGGATGAGACAAATTTGTATGTTAAGTTTTATATGAGCACGAAGTCTTATCACTCAAATCTAGAAAATTGTTAAATAAATTATTTATATTTTTTTATAAAGTTTATAAGAACAAGACGGTGAGGTGTGGAGGTTAGGAATTGAACTCTTCCAACTCAATAAAAAAAAATACACCTATAAACAACAACCTTACCCATTGGTTTAGACCTCCCGTTTATAACAGTATATGAGAGAGTTTGATGTACGCAACCACATGCTTCCGTTTATGGCAGTACATGAGAGGGTCAGATGTACGCAACCATATTCATATGTTAAAAACGTACAGAGATTTTTTCCTAATGACCCATAAAGAAAATTGCGTCAAACTGCACCAATAAACTGTTAATTCAAAATATAATAAGCCAAATATTTCAAATCTTAATGGAAACAAAAAAATACACGTATAAAACCAAATGAAAATTATTATAAATAATGAAGACACTACTTCCAATGTCTTCTTTCCTCTTTCCTTTTCCTAGAAAAGACAGCATCCATCAACCATTAACTCCATCTGGAAACCCCTTCTCAATTTAGCTACCAAACACAAACACAGTCTTCTCTTCTACACCTAAAGATGGAAAATGCTGGAAACCTTTTCAACTGCAACAACTCTCTCGGTAGAGTCCAAACCGCTAGTAACCATGCAACGCATTTCTTGGACGGACCAGCCAATGACCAAGGCGGCGCCACCACTTGCTCCTCCGCCCCCATGTCCCATTTGATGTGTCTAAACCTCGGGAAGAGGCATTATTTCGGTGAAGCAGCGGGGACCCTTAACGAACCGGAGACCACCGCCGATGATTCGTTGACGAAGAAGGGTAAAGCGTACGGCGACGGAAGGGGAATGACGGTCGGCTCATGCACGGCGGTGGTGCCGAGATGTCAAGTGGATGGGTGCCAGGTTGAGTTATCCAATGCTAAGGATTATCACAAGAGGCACAAAGTATGTGGGGTTCATGCCAAGGCTTCCAAAGTTGAGCTGCTCGGGATTGGACATCGCTTCTGTCAGCAGTGTAGCAGGTTTAGTAAACTTTTCTTCTTTAATTATAACTGTCATTATGGGTCATCAAACAAACTCTGTTTATTTTTAAAACACGCTTATAGTTGTGTACATCCGACCCTTCTATATCCCGTCATGGACTGAAGACTCTAAAGCAATAGAGTAAGTTGTCATCTCAAGTCATTCATTTTGAAGGGGAGATTTTATTAGGGTCAATATGAATGAACATCTTTAACTCAACGGACCAAGAGTGTTGCCTACTAGAACAAACTTAAAATAATATTTAACGTTAACTATTCCTCTGTGTGGTGGTTCAATGAAATGAGATGGAGATGATAGTGTCGTCATAGTTGTTGGCTTTGTTTTGAACCTTTATCCATTAAAATATATCTTGTTTTCGTATTTTGATAAGAGGTCTTTGCATAAATCATATAAAAGTTTTTGTTGGAAGTATGTCAACAATATGGTAACCAAAAAGTAAAGAAGAAGAAGGACACCCGAGACGTAACTTAATGTTAATGTTTTAAAGTAATTTTGTTTCTACCGGTGAATAAGGTGAATTATTATCAAATGCTTCTCGTGATATAACGGCTTCTCCGATTTGTTTACTCTACGAGAAGGAGATTTTACTTGTATATTAGAAGTTTTTAACATCAGAGGAAAGATAAAGAGCAGAGAGGAAGAAAAATTCTGCATTAACTTTCATAGAGTTTCAAAGTTTCTCAAGTATATTTTTCAAATCATATGATTCTTGTATTTATAGACTTTGTTTCACAAGCAAGACGTAAAATTAGCACCTCTTTGTAGAATTTAACTTCTAAAGTTAGTTTCTGACTATTCAATGTTAAAAGGAGATATCTAACAATATAAAAGTTGTATCATTTCATAAAAAGTCAGACTGTTGAGATAACCGAACGCTGTCACCAAACGTTCAGTGACTTTCACTGAACGTTTCGTCAAGCGTTTGTTGAGCATCATATTCTTATATCGAACTATGATTTCTTCGCCAAACATTCTGTGAACCTCACCGGACGTTCGGTGACTTCCAACTTCAAGGTTCGGTAAATTCTGTCCAATTTATGTTTCACTCTAATCTCCAACCAACCTTCTTGCATGATTTTATGTAAATTTGGAGGACTTTATAAAGCATTTTATGTGCTTATTTCCAACAATTCTCACATGATCCAAATTTATGTAAGAACATGCGCAAACAATTACAGACCAACTCCTCTGATATTAAACAAAGACAATGATAGATAATGGACAATGAATTCCTTCTTGAATTGACAATAGTGCAAATGAAGTTATATAAGCAGAATTAAGATAAATGATGGCTTGAATCATATTCCACTAACATGTATATAAACAATCAAAAGACATGTCATTATATAACCTCATACGGTGTGTTACGAAATTGGCTATGCACTCAGTCCCAGATTTTCATATACGCTCTAGTAAGTTATTCTAAACTCTCATAGGAAGCGGCACCACCTTATACTTGTATAAGTGAACTTCATCAAGTGCACATTACTCAAACCATTATAAACATGTCTATGAATTTCACTAAGAGATTCTTCAAATCTCATCCTCAAAAACTTGCAGCGAGCACTATCTTCGAAAGTTTGATCGCGCTGAGCAAAACTCTTCTATGACTTGTTTTTACCATATTGAATCCCATTTGTAGGATCTCTACTAATAGTGGGTTGCGTTTCTACCATAAAGAGTTCACACAAAATAGAATGAGTATCATCCCCTCGATGTTTCATGGATAAACTTTTTGTCCAGTTCTTTAGTTAAGGAGTTAGCCAAATATACTTATATCTTATAAATTACAAGTTAACTACGTCAGAAATAGTTAACTTATGTACAATATTTTGTCTCAAATGAATGTGTCAGCTTTTTCCATTATAGATCTTATTCTTCGCTCAAGTGATGGCTGCCTGCGAATCACAATGTATAGAAACAGAAAGCATAGGTTTAGATCACAAAGGATTATCAATAAGCAAATTCTTAGCCATTCACCTTCTGCAATAGGAAGTTCTAATGCAATAAATTCAGATTCTATAACAGACTTTGTTTTACAAGTTGGTTTAAAAGATTTCTATGAAACAGCTCCACCACCATTGCAAATACCAAACCACTGGTTGAGTTTATTTTATCATTATTAGTCATCCAATTAGCATCACAATAGTCTTCTAATACAGTTAGAAATCCATTGAACATAAGTCACAAGTCCATTGAACCTTTAAAATATCTCATTAATCTCTCTAATGCTAAACAATGTTCATTACTAAGATTATGAGTATATCCAGCAAGTTTGGTTACGGCATATGGAATGTTAGGTCTATGCAATTCATCAATTACATTATACTACCAATTATTCTAACATACTGACATTGAGAAACACTATCCTTCCTATTATTTTCCAAACGAATGGCAGGATCATAAAGATTATTTACAGGTTTAACATCAAAAGAAATTAAACATCCTCAAAATCTTATCAACATAATGGAGTTTGAGAAAGCATATACCCCCAACATTTCTCAACTAATTTAAAACCAAATATTAAATTAGCTTTTCCTATATCTTTCGTATCAAAATAAAGGACGAAAATGATTTAGTACTATTAAGTGCAACCATGTTAGTTCCAAATATCAACATGTCATCGACATACAAACACACAATGACACCATCAATGAAACCATCGATATTTACAAACTTACTACAAACACAACGGCCACTTTCATTTACAACATAACAATTAATGATCATAGCATTATCAAATTTTTCATGCTATTGTTTAGATCTTGTTTAAGGTTATACAAAGACTTCTTTAACGTATATAATTTGTCTTTTCAAAGTTAAACCTATTTATATGCTAATGCTTCATAGGAAACACATGCTCATAAAATTTCAGCATTCTTTGACTAAATCATAGAACTATTATGAATTATCATGGATCGATATGCACCACTATTTTGAGCATGGCCAATAAATACGCAATCATTTGTCTTAGACCCTATTTTACTCCTTTAAAATTCTGAAATTCTTACTTTTGTCAAGTACCCACACACTTTTAAATAATCCAAGCTAGGGTCGTAGCCTTTCCAAAGTTTATAAGGATTTTTATTTGTTTTCTTGTGAGGTATCCTATTCAATACGTGACAAGTCAACAATGTGTCTTCTCACCATATATTGTTAGGCAATTCAGAATGAGTGGTACAAGGAGGTATAACTTCATGAATTGTGCCATTTACTTCACAAAATTTCTCCAATGTATTTGTACTATATTCGCCTCATCTATCAGTTCTCAACCTCTTTATTTTCTTATCTAGTTGGTTCTCAACTTCATTCTTATATTGTATAAATATATTTTCAGCCTCATTTTTATGACTTAACTTATATAATTTCATGTATCTAAAAAAGTCATCAATAAAGGTTTTGTATATCTCTTTCCACCTTTACTTTATGATTCTTGAAGTCTTCTAAATCACTATGGATAAGCTCCAATTATTTCGAAAATCTTTCAATCGTCTTAAAAGGTTTCTTATGGTATTTTATTTCAACAATGTTGACACTATCAAACTTATCTTCATTAGTTAAAGATATCACATTCATGTTTTTTTAGTTGCTTTATAACACCAACTGATGCAAGCTGACAACGGTAGGATCCACTCTTCCACCTCTAACAACCTTTCCACAAGGGTTTTGGCACAAAGAAGTAAACTTCTCCTTGATTCCGTGGTGTAGAAATCGCCGGCTTAAACAATACCTTAGATTTAAGTGTGCGTTTGTAGGCAAACCTTCAAGGCCCTCGTAGACGGTCACTTCAACTCTTGGCAATCACCCTCAATTCGCTCAAGATTGAGAGATATTAGCCTTGATTTTTAGTGCAAAATCAAGAAAACAAAGTTTCACTCTTTTGGAAGAGAAAACCAAAACTCAAATTTGATTCATAAAATGTCGTTGATGTTCTGTGAGGCCAGCGGCCAGCAGTCTAATAAAGGCTGAATTTTTGCAGCCAAAAACAATCAAAAAGGAAAGATAAACTCTATCCCAAAATCTACTAAAAGTTTGAAAGGAGATAAAAGGTAATCTTCCTAAAATATCTATCTTGAAAATGGAATATTCTATCCTTCTAGTGTTCAGCCGATTTCTACCCTTTTTTGTAGATTTGGAGATCAATCTTGTGGTTGGATAATCTTGGCTCAATCTTCAAAAAGTTGGTTGAAATCTTATCTTGATTGGACTTGGATTTGAAATCAAATTCTTCTTTTTTTTACTCAGCTGGCTGTATCACCTACATTAACATGTCCTAATTTATCATGCCACAAATCAAGAGAATCAGCAATATACACGTAACTAGATACATTCTTAATAGCAACACATGTGGCAACGAGTACAAATAACCCGCCTAAGCAAAATCCTTTCCCAGTAAACTTCTCGTTTCCATGAAGTACAGGTTTATCAAAATAAAAAACAAGTTTACAATCAGCCTTGATGAGAAGTGCTCCAAAAATCAAGTTCCTACGTATAGTAGGGACATAAAGCACATTGCTCAACTCCAGCCTTTTGCTTGAAGTTAACTTGAAGAGCACTTTCTCCTTCCCAATTACTTGGCCCCTCATACATTCCTTAGTAAAACTTGTTCTTCACTTTCTATTTATTGATATTTAAGAAATAAATCTCTATTGGTAGCAATATTCTTGGTGGCTCCGATATATACCACCCAGTTCGTCGCACTCCTAATAAGGTTTACCTTAGAGAAGACGACCACTCTGATGATTATTTCGTGCTCCTCATTATTCTCAAAGATTAGCTTGATTGCAAGCTTGTCCTTTCCGTTTTATTGCAAAAAATACCTTGTATCCAAGTTTTCCACAAACCAACAAACTCCTTTTGGTTTGGTCTAACTTTGTCCTTAGCAATTTGTCTTTACCTTGTCACCTTTTGAGTTGTTGGTTTGAATTCTTTGCCTATTTTGAATGTTCTCTACAATATTGGTTTTTATCTCTCCATATTGATTGCATCTTCCAACCGGTTGTTCTCTTATACATGAATGTGCTTAATTACAATATCCCTAGAGAGTTTTTCATCTTCATGTTTGCCACTTTTTTTATATTTACTCCAAGAAGAAGGCATTTTTTCAAGAAAGGAGACAGCATGAAATGTTTCATGGATATTGATTCGTTCTTATTCAAGATTGTCCACCAATCCTTGCAATTGATAGATTTTATCATTGATAGGTATGTGGTCCACCATTTGAAACTTGAAAAATCCACTGACCATATACTTACCTATGCCGACATCTGTGGAACCATATTTGCTTTGAAGCGCTTTCCAAATTTCTATTGCCAACTTTAATTTGAATCTTAAATAAAGAGTTGGAGAAGAAATGTAGAATATGTTCTCTACGTATGATATTGTCCGAATCATACTTGAGAGTTTCTGCTTCATCGGTTGGTCTGTCCTTAGTGAGAACAAAAGAGGACGAAAGCATCTGAAGAAAAAACAAAATATTTTCTGACCATCTCTTGAACTGTTTGCCATCAAGTAGCTTAAGCTTTGACATATCAGGAACAATGGTTATTTGGTTGCCATATCTCAAAATTGTCTTAAGAATGTTAGAAATATGACAATATGGTAATCAAACAGTGAAGAAACAAACAACGAAGAAGAAGGACAGCCGAGACGTAACTCAATGTTGCTATCATTAAAACAATTATGATTCCATCGATGCGCAAGGGGAACTACTAGCAAATGCTTACTAGGGTAGAACGGCTTCTTCTGTATGTTTACTCTACGAGAAAGAGATTATACTTGTGTATTAAAAGTGTTTAATATCAGAGATAAGATAAATAGAAAATAAGAAGAAAAATTTCACATAAATTTTCAAAGAGTTTCAAAGTTTTTCAAGTATATTCTTCAAATCATACGATCTTTGTAGTTATAGACTTTGTTTCACAAACAAGATGTTAAATTAACACTGTGTCGGCAAAATTTAACTTCTAGGTTAGTTTATAACCATTCAAGTTTGACAGGAGATGTCCAAAAATACAAAAGTTGCATCATTTCATAAAAAGACACACTGCTGAGGTCATCAAACATTGGTTGACTTTCAGCGAATGTTCGTCAAGCGCTCCTTGAGCCTTCGGTTCTTACACCAAATTCTTATTTTTTTCACTTTCTTATACCAGATCGGGTTTAGATATGAACACCTTGTGGGCATCGTGTCTTGGATCTCTCATCTAAGAGGCTGGTGAGTCACATGATTTAGATCCTCTAAACGAAGAAGTGCCAATCGGCGTAACGATTATGTGGGTCACTATACAAATTGAGTTCAAGATGAGGTCAAAATTACAGGCTGAAATGGTTCGCCCAAATCTCACGTTGTCCGCTACTATACTCAAACTGATTATGAAGTATTCATGTATAGTGTTATTAGATGGTACATTCATAAGGATATTAGTTCCAGCTGAACCCATAACGAACAAGGGTGTTGTAAGTTGTAACGAGGATTACAATGGAGGTTAATTTTTCAATTTCCCTACATTTCTTTGAAAACTCGATGTTGTTCAATGTATGATTGTGCCACCCATAAATGCTTTGAAGTACATGGTGTAGTTTCCTAAGTATAACACTGTATATTTTAACTTCCAATCCTCCCAAGCGGATGTTCAATAAAAGAATGTTCCAACATGGTGCGTCCATTCCTGGTGGTGGCTGCAGGTTTCATGTGATTTCGGAATTCGATGAGTCAAAGAGGAGTTGTAGAAGGAGATTGGCAGGGCATAATGAGAGGAGAAGAAAGGGCTATCAAGAACTTGCTGCATTTCGAAACTATTCTCAGGGTATTAAACCATACATCTCTCTCTTTTGTCTTAGTGGTCTCGTCACAATGTGATGATCTTTTGCTGTTTCTGGATTTTGGACAGTTTATGATGGTCGGCTTTATATTGCTTAATTTTTTCTCTTTCAAAGAATTGGTCGTTTTAATTTTCCAAGCAGGCCCTTTCCTGGAGAATAGAATTGAGTTTGGGACGTGGGAAATTTACTAGCACTTTTGACTTCTTGTTACTCATAATGACATCAAGAAATTTATGATATGTTACAAGATTTCGATAAAGATCCTTACAACTCGAACTGAGGACGCATAGAGAATAAGAATCATTCCGTTTGCATGGTTAATTTAAAGAAGTAGATCATAGTCTAAGGTTTCCGTGATGCCTAAAGTACAACATATTGGAAAGTTCAAATTGTGTTTGGCTTTCTCGCAACGTAGTTGCAAGAGTTTTACTGAAAGCAAATTTTTTATCCTTTGGGATGGAGATGTTGTTTGTCTGTGTCTCACCCTTCCTAGACCCTACGACAACTTTTGGTATCGTTGGGATATACTGAGTATGGTTGTTATTTTCCAGCAATGTAGTGAAGGTGAAGGTTTGTTGTTCAAGGGTCAGGATTTTTATCGTTCCTTTTTGATCAGCTGATTTTCCTTTGTTTCACGTAAATGTTTTCGCTTGAAAGCCTGTCTAGGATTACCAGACCTGTTGAAAGTTTTAGATATTGAACACTTCCTATCCGCAGGGAATACTGAAATGATGACTAGTACCAGCATCCATCCACACTTGGCATTGCCAGTTGAATGTGCTCACTCTCTTCTGTCATCGAAAACCAATTCCTGGAATACGAGCGGCTCTGCTCTTCGCGAGCTGATTGCTGAAAATCGTGCAGCCATTCTAGCTCAGCAACTCATTCTTCATCAAAGAGGAGGCTTCCATGTACATCAATTTGATGAACACAGTACTTGCTGTGGTTGTCAACGCCTGTGGGGTCATAATAGTCTTTGAAGTTGATGCATTTTGTTTCTGTGAAATTGGTGCAGGGAAAATGTTGGGAAAATGGGTAAATCATGAAGGTGTAAAGTAACCATGGAAAAACGCAATCTGGGATCACAGGTGTTCTCAAAAAATGGACCTGTTCTTTCTTGAACTAGGGAAGAAATCTTTGCTAGTCAATAGAAAGGCATTCGCAGTTATGCTCCAATACTTGGTTGCTGCAGTTTATCCTTATATGGTTAATACTGAATGATGATGATGTTGGCATGAAGTTCATGTCTGGTAGCTTTCTTTCGGGATGAGATCTCCTCACCCCCAAAACCCTCATCCCTCTCCCCACCGCCCGCCACGTGTCAACCACCCCCTCATATATCTCTTCCTCCCCATCCCTTCATCTTGCCTCACCACCCCTCCCTGCTGCCATGTGACGGGTGGTGTCAAAGAGGATGAGGGCTTTGGGGGTGAGGAGATCTTATCCTCTTTCTTTTAGGATTAGAAACCTAAGCTGTATGTAGGACTGTTTATAAAATCCATGAAGAGTGTTCATTTGAGACGATCTTTTGAACATTCTTTATGCGGGCCAAGAAAAAGAAGAGAAAAATATGTAGAAATATACATATTTCAGCAAGAGCTCCTTTGCCCGAAATGATCAAGGACTTGCTCTTTGACATAGCTTTGGAGTTTCTTAGCTTCAAAATTAACAAGCATTTGATCTGCATGACATTACACCAGAAAAGATTTTGAAGATAAATACCGGATGGAACACTTCGTATTTATATACGCTCCTTATTCTCGATTCATCAAGAAGAATGACTGCTCAAAAATAATATACCATATATGCGTCAGTTTGTCATCAGCAGAAGCATGGTAGAACTTTGTGTCGTTAGTTATGTTGGAGAAGTTGAAGTGAATTGGAAAAGTTTGGGCAAATGGGTTTGTCAAAAGTTTACAACCACCATACTTTGAGCTTAATTATGATTAGTGTTCGTTAATCAAAAACGAAAATTAATAATTTCTAAATTATCTACGTAACAAGTAGATGGCTTTAGGCTTTTGAATCACTTGATTCCGATACCGGGTGAATGAGAAATTAATGCTCAAAGTTGGAGTAAATTGGAAGGAAATTGGGAAAAGTGGTGATGTGGCCTCTTGAGGAGTGAACACATCACCCCTTAAGTGGAATACCACATTGGTCATTTGAGATGAAAAGGCCACCGTATATAGTTTTAGTTGGAGCCTTCTAAAATGTGCCCTTGGGCATGAGAAGTTTTTGACGGAGTCAGGATGCAGCTCAAGCAAGGGGCCGGCTCGGCTCAGCTCGGGCTCGTGGCTCCGGCTCCGGCTCCGGCAGATTCTTATCTTTTTGGAGAAATTTTCTTTTACATTTTTCCAGAAAAATAAATCAAGTGTACCAACGGTTGAAATATTTTTGATCATAACCGTTGCAAGATCAAATGGTGTAGATCGTAGTCTACACGGATTATGATCTAACGGCTGAGATCATATCCGGCAGCGGTTTCTTCATCTAGATCTAACGGTTGTGGATCGTAGTCTACACGGATTATGATCTAACGGCTGAGATCGTATCTGGCAGCAGTTTCTTCATCCGACGGTCTACGTTTGAAACTGCTGCGGTTTACGATCTAACGGCTGTGGATGAAAACCGTCTGATCCGACGGCTGCGGTTTAATCTGGAGATTAACCGCCTAATCCTTCCCACCTATAAATAAAACGGCTCTTTTCTTCCCAGAACCACTGCGATTTCACTGTTTTTGTTTCCTCCTTCCATTTTCGATTTTTTGCATACTGCTGATACACTGTTGTTACGTTTCCAGTTCGAGAAATCAGAGCATCTCACAGGTTCGCTGAGTTCTTTACGTTGCTGTGCCGCTTCGTATGAACTGTTACCCGTTGTATCCTGGGAGACGTTTGCTGTTTCTGGTTGGGCACTTCGTACCGGAGCAAATCGTCTTAAGGACAGAGTCCTTAGACTCGCCTCGGTTCTGCTTGCATTTTGTCAATTTACACACAAACACACACAGTATACTGCAGTTGATTACAGTTTCTAACATGTTATTCAATTTGAGACACTGACTTGAACAGAAATAATAGAATCATGCACCATAGCCCATTTCAAATTGCACCTGCAATCATCATTCATATAACAAAGAAAATCTGACGTACATCCCCACTTTAACCATCCTGCATGTGTCCTATCCACACATTCATCTTAATATTCTAGTTTTTGTCACTTGCATCCTTTGTTCATGCTCATAATTGACTATCCAATATCCAGACATGTACAACAGCGTGAGTTTTACTGTCATCTTTAAAAACTTTCTTTTAATCTTTAAAGATACTTTCGTATCACAAAGAAGACCAGACGTACTTCTCCACTTTAACCATCCTGTATGTAGACCGAGTGATTCACATCCTTGTTAATTCCTTCATTTTTATGTAGTATAAACCCTAAGTACCTAAAACTCTCACGTAAATCTCTTACTCACTCATGTTCATGTATTGTTGCAAGGTCATTATTTTGTTGCTAAAATTAAATTCCATATATTATTTCTTCTTTCGACTCAATTTGAAACTCTATTGTCTATTCCTCTATTGACTCCCCCAACATTCCAACTTAACATTTACTCCTTCACTAGCCTCATCCACCAACACAATGTCATTTATAAATAATATACTCCACGAAACTCTATCTTGAATATGTCGAATGAGCTCATCCATAATTAAAACAAATAAGTATAAACTTAATTCATATCATAGGTGTAAACTCACCGTAATATAGAACTCTGGAATTAGTACTCCTAGATCCCTTATGCTTGTCATCGCGTTCTCATGTATATATCTAATAATTTCCTTATATGTTGATATAACACCTTTCTTTTCAAACACTCTCATGAAACTTTAGCATATACATTTTTCAATTACATGAAAATCATATGCAGATCCAGTTTCTTCACTCCATACCCCTCTCTTTATATATGTATTTCGCTAGCTCAATGAACTTCCTACTTGTGACATTATTCCAGTTTTTGGCCTGTAACAAGAGGTTGCTCTCTCTCTCTCTCTCAATTTTGAATTTGGCGGCTTTCAAGGTTGGACCTTGTGAAGTAGTAATTCATTCTGTGTTTCCAAATAACGGAGAAGAAAGGTCATAAAAGGGGGAAATTGTTATTTACTCAAATTTCCAAGATATAAGCAAACTTTGCCTCACCTCCTCAGACTATAGATAGCCCAGACACTAGCGATAGCTTTTACTGTCGTTGGGATATACTATATATCATTGTTGTTGTTGTTCCAAGATATAAGCAGCATGGGCATGAATATGCACTCATCATCCTAACACCAACATGGCTACTTATATCATACAGTTACTGTTAATGTTTCAACAACAGGATTAACATAGCATGAGCCGTCGCCGAATTCACTTAAATTAATGAATGCCCCGTGAATCTCTTTAGTTACAAGTTTCAAACAGTTTTCTTGTAAAACCAACCAAAATTAAGGAAAGAAAAACTTCATGGTGGAAGACATTGGCAGATATGTTTGTAGCTAATCAAAATCCGCATCAGAACGAGAAGCCGCCAGAAGCTTGTTTTGCAGATCCACCTGCTTAGGTAGGACAAGTTCAACTTCTTCTCCAAAGAGTGAAAAGTATCTCTCAAGCACCAGCTGTCAACAATAACGATCACGACAAAAGCAATATCATTGAATGTTATAAAAGCATCAACAACAACAACACATACCCAGTATATTCCAACAACATCAAAAGCTATCGCTAGGGTTTGGAGAGGATGAGAGACATGCAAACAATACCTCCAATCTGTATTCAACATCATTCAGGTTAACTGGAGAAAAAGGAAAAAAGGATAACGAATAAGTACCACTGCAGAATAGGCATCAACCTTATCTTCCCGAGCAGATCTCTTCATTCCTCTGCAAAATTATGGAGAAGGCCTCAAGAAAATGTAACATTTCATCTTGCGATTGAGGAAATTTTACTGCAGATGGAACATATTCTTTACCAAATGCAAGTTCGAATGCAGCAAAAGAGAACTAGCTTTTTTGCTTCTTTAAAATATTAAATAGTAAATAAATATTGAACTGAAACCTGAAGTCAGTTTTGGTATTTACATGTTTCATATTGTAGTTTATACTTCTAACAGAAGCTTTCTGTCACCCCCTTCATTCAAACATATACACCATCTGAATTCATATAATTTCACTAAGGGACTTGGTCAATGAAACGGGTGGAAACTGATGCTTGGCATAACCCTCAAAAAAGTGTGGTAAAGGTGATCTATTGCAAATACACAAGGCAGCTTTTTGCCGACGGAATCATTCACTAAGGCTCTCAGAGTAGAAGAAGCATGTGTTTCTCATGACATTAAACTCCAGACGCCCTCTAGCTGATCTCATCTTTTACGTTTTAACCCTTTATCAGTAGAAAGAGGTCAGAACACCACCTAATGCACGTTAAAAGCTTGAAGTTTTACATTTTAACTTCTAGTTCAAGATTCAACAGACGGATACAACTTAAAAATGGATTAATTTAGACCCTTCTCAAAAGGATCTGTAGCTTGACTTGCCGTTGGCCAGAAAAAAAATAAGGAACCCCGTAACAAGCATAACAACAGGGGAAGCTGCACTGACGTGATATGCATAAAGAAAGCAAAGAACAGACACTATATATTTCAGGGGAAAAGGAGATATTATGTAAAAAAATCTATACATGTCTATCATATGGTCCAATGCCTCAATTGATGTCCCATATTCATCCTGCAGGTAGACTCTCCAACCCCTGATTCAGAAAAGTTGCAAACGAGATAAAGAAGGAAGAAGGAAAAAAAAACACAGATCGAGATATACACAGGAAAATTTTCGAGAGAGTAAACTTTAACAAGAGAAATTGGCTTAAAGATAGAAGAAATGTCACACTCCAGGAATACGACACAAGCTCTGCAAAATTACAGGAAAAACGAAGCAAACATAGTTCAAGGGTACATGATAATGATAAATAGCTCGGGTCATGCAGAGAACATGAAGATGGAACACAAGCTAGAGCAACTAAGGCCTCAGAACAAGAGGAACTGAGTTTGAAAATCCACATGATGCCGTTGTGGCAGTTTTACAAAATACTAATCGTATTCAACCGTCAAGGAATTCTCGATAACGTACCTACTTAAAACAAGGATCACAAGGACACCTAGAATTTTGGTGATAAAACGCACTAGTCGTTTGCATACAACTGTATATATACACATTCCAAGAATCAAACTTCAAGATAAGGGTCAAACATACCGCTCTGCAGCTCGGGCTGCAATCCTACCAGCAACACTGCGAACTTTATTAGACTGTGGTGTCTCCCTCCCGTCACTAGATTTAGGAAGTCCAATAATGAACTCATCAACCTCCTAAATGCACGATAAACCACCTCAAATTAACTCCTTGAACATTCATAATTGAATTAAAACAAACAATCAAACAAACAGAAGGTAATTCAATACCCAAAGGGGGAAAGGGGAACAGCAAGAAAGGCTAAAAAAAGAGTTAGATTTTGAATTTCCCTGTAATGCACCACCATCTTTGAAGTTGAAAGCGGGGCAAATAATTGAACAGAGAGTCTACCTATATACACTCAGGACGAAATATTACCATCAATTATACAGAAAGATTCTATTTTTATCCACAAATCATTGCACAGAGGACAAGTAAACCAGAAATGCGCCATTCTATTTCTATACCTGTTTTTGAGCAATATCAATAAGTCGAAGCTCCAGCTTTTGGCCCTTCAATTCCAAAACCTACCATCTTTTACTAATCACCTATACAATTTACCAGAAAAGGTCCAAAAACAAAGAAAGAGAAAAGCGGATAGAGGGAGAGACTCAATAGAATGTGCAAGGACACACGTCATACAGTTAAGGGGCGAAAAGAGTAGCCTTTGCTAAGGGCGAGGCCAGTACGCGAAGAACCCAAATCCACCCCGAGGCTAAACCCACATCTCCATGAAGGATCACGCTTTCTCCGAATAGCATTAGGAGCTATTTCATCTTCCAAAGATAAAGAAACCGGGTTCGGTGTGACACATGAAGAAATAGGGTAAAAAGAAAAACAGTTGTTGTTAAAGACTTTTATGTTTGAATTTTGAAATATAGGGAATGAAATTGGCGAGGAGCTGCATAGATTGTTGATGTAATGTCCAGATTTTGCAGCATTCATTAGCGATAGACTGGGAGGCTTAGAAGGAAGTGAAAGAAAAAAAAAAGTTGACATTTTGCACCATTTCCTTTTATACGACTGGCAGAGGACTTTTTGCCTTGTTTTACTGCTGGGAGGCTTAGAAGGCACTTCTAGGACTTTTTCCCTTGTTTTTGTTTTCATGGAGTAGAATGGAATAAAGAAAAATGATTCACTAAATTGGTTGCGTTTTTTATATCGTAAAGTATCAATTGATCGATACAGCCTGACATAATCTTCATGATGGGTCATCGAAAACAACCTATGTAACACATGAGTATGGTTGCGTACATTCGAACCCTCATATACCGTTATAGATAGAAACCTTTAAAGCAATAGAATAATGTTGTCGTTGTTTTGTTTCATTTTCCATTGTCTTTCCCAAGTGTGTCTTAGGGAATTAAACTTCCCGTAGAGATGCATTTACCTCGCCCTTGCTCTATGGAAATTGTTTCTGCCAGCGTTAACAGTATTGAGATTTTTTCCTTTATCCTGTGGTGATAAAACAAAAACTGGATTGCATAAAGCCTATTTCATGCAAAGTTGTCAACTAGAAAGTTAAAAGAATGTCAGACATGAAGAGAAAAACAATGCCTAGAGATTTGTTAGCTCAGATGAACTTATAGCAGAGCAAGACATGGAGAGACCAGACCAGTTGGGGTGTTTTTTTTTTTTTTTTTTTTTTTGAAATATCACTAGCATCTCGTTCCAAAACATAGTCTGTGGGGGAATATTCCCAAACCATTGACAAAGCATTCGACACTGCCTAACTGCATCCGCGGGACATTGCAAGAACGCCTAACGAGGGTACCGCAGATGTGCCGGCACCATTACAAGAATGCCTAACGAAGGTTAAAACTACATGAGGAAAAGGGAGAAGAAAAAAGAAGAAAGGGACCCATCCTTTGTGCTTTGTTGTTCTGTTGCTTTTTGATGGAGTTTAACTTGCTTGGTATTACTTAGTAGAGAACGTTCATCACATGTTGATTCTTTTTTCCTTTTTCCTCTTGTAAAAGGGGAGGGGTGTTTGGATCTTGGTGACCTTGATGACAGGCAGACTGCGTCTCCTTTGATCCGGATGTCTTTAATAAGAAGAGATTTGAATATTTCATAAATAATAGTCTCCATTTTGAGGGTGTTTTTTCTTTTTTATAATTCAATAATACACGGAATTCTTCCCATGGTGGTTTATGAATGTTCCACATGTAGTCTGACTTTGATGGTTAAGCCTCCTTTTGATTATCCGGCTTGGATTGAAACCTACCCTGCGAAAACATGAATCTTGGAGCAAAAGGCCAAGGAGCATTATGTAGGATACAAATCAGAAGCTCAGAGGCATCCTAGGTTGGTGAGATCTTACACAAGGAGTCCATACAACGTGTTCACTGCAAATTGGGCTTTGATCCAGCAGCAATAAAACACTTACTGTACGTGTCCCCGGAATCGAACCCTGTACTCTGGAGGCAAGAAAACATGAATCTACTTGGCTTGACAGACGTTTTGCCGTAGGTCCGAATCCTATTCTGCAAAATGAAACTGAAACTAGGATTCCTAGCAAAGGATTTTGTTACGTACATGTACATGTCACAGAGCTTTCGACATGAAGCTCACAAAAAACACACACACACAAGTTTCTAAAGTGCATTTCGCAATCAGTGAAACTAATATAACAATCAAGACCAAGACCCTGTGGAGGAGGGGACGGGAACAAGAAGCATCTTATCATTGACCAGAACAATATTCACCAAGACAAGGCACTCCTTGAATTGCTCTACCTCTATCATTGTTTTCTTCACAACCATTCTGCATCAGGTTTTCATGTCAGAATCACAAAAATCAGACCAAAGTAATCATCTTAGTTTCAGCGGTCTTTCCGCAGCAGATGATTCCATAACATATGCATCTCCATGCAAAGGGATAAAAGGTTCCCTTTTTCTTTCCACTTTGGGTAGTTATAGGAGGATAACCAGAACGTTACGCATACATCTTATGTTAGCATCATACTATATCATAATACATGATACATATAATCTATTGGTTTCCAGACGAACTGCATGAAACTCTATAAGGAGGGGGGAAAAATGCCTGTAAACTTGAATCTTAGACCAATGATGCCCAGTGCCGTGTTTCGCCTACCATGTAGCCTTGATGCCATTCCACACTACTCCAAATCTCTCTTCCTGCTTGCTGTATATACGTAGGCGGCCTTCAAAATGAACATGAGCATTAATAACTTCCAAGTACTAATAAGCATGGATTGCGAGGGTCAGTATCTCTTGTATACAATACCTGAATAGATGAGAGACTAGGTCTATCAAGTCAAAGCAGCTTCCTGTCCCTGGATCATGTTACATCTACCAGCAATTTTGCAAAAATCATCTAGGTTAAGCTGCAAAAAGTTTCAAGCAGATTTAAATTTCTTTCTGAAAGTATACATGGTCAATGTAGATAATTTCCCCCTACATTTACACCTTCTACAGTCACATAAATTATTATACTGAAACATTCATTTAGAAGTACAATCCCAAGTGTACATCCTTGACCCTCTTCCCAGGAGAGTGCATGTATAATCTTAATAGCACGGGCGGTTGGGAAAGTAGCAGTACACAAAGATTTCAATTGTGGTGCCTTAAATGATAAACTAAAGTAGAAGAATTAACAATCAATCAACCAGAAGCAGAAGAGTTTTCATATGAGATGATACTTGGCAAACCCCCACAATCATGAATTATCTATAACTAAGGATGTATGGTATATTCCCTGATTCCACACTATGGTTCTGACTTCCATGTCCTAATACAGTCAAAAAAGCAACAATGCTAACGCAAATCAAAGTATAAATAGATGTCTAAAATAGGCTCAAACAGACTCACATGGTTGCACACTTTAACAAGCATTTTATACGCTTTAGATGGATGGTAAATGTGATCCATTACCATCTCACTAACAGAAAGAAAAGAAATATCATTGAGAACCGTCACAATTTACTAGCTGCAAGCACAGTTCACCTTTTGAAGCCAATTTACAGCATAATTACTTCAAAATCTTTGAGGGCGAAAGGAAAAAAAGCAAGTGCTCGCCTGCTTTCCATAAGCAGGAGTTGAGCTATCGAATGCAACAGCTGAGTAAGCATCATCTCACATAGAACATATAGGAACCATCTAGCTTTTCGAAAATAATTCTAAAACTTTGTCGTGTGTTTTAAAATAATGACATGTCATTTGCTTTAACTTGTATCAGCACTTTTTCTTTCTTAAATTGCATTTGCAACACGCATAGGAAGCAGCTAGGATATTTATCAAAAAAAAGGGGGTGGGGTGGGGGGAGAAGTTGGTTGTATGTTTTAAAATGATTATGCATCACTTCTCAACTTCCACTCTTTCTCTCCTCTCAAAATCACTTCTTGATTCTGAAGACTTCACAAAAATCACTTGGATAAATAAATTTTTTTAAAAAAAAAAAACTAAGCATCCATCAGTCTATATATAAAAGATAAATATCAAAATAATGGTTGTATTATAGTACTTGCAGATTTTTTACTTACCAAAAAAAAAAAAAAAAAA
>AP025073.1:26354608-26369028 GCA_036186865.1 Eustoma russellianum | reverse complement strand
GGGGGGGGGGGGGGATTTGAAGCATTACAGTTCCACAACTTTGAAATAGTACTGAAGAATGCCAACATCTAAACTTAAGTGATTCTGCTAGACGTAAAGATAAAATATTTAGAAACTGTAAAGAAGGGGGGGTTGTGAAGTGTAGGAAATAATTAATGCCCAAAATCTTGCTACTAAAGCAGCAAAATTTCAGGAAGAAATGGATGTTCCAACTGCTGCATCTAGTTAAGGTCAGACTAAAACAAAATAAACCTAAATAATAAGCGATTTCCCTAGAAATTGTTCCTGAGATTTTCCGTGCTTCTTTTTATTTCTCAAACACATTAAATTATTTATGAAAAACTTTTCATTATTTAATCATTTATATATTTATATCACTCATAGAATAATAAGTAGCATAGGCTTATAGAAAGGAGGGTGAATTACGGACAAGTCCAAGGAATACAACCCCATTAAGCTACGTGTGGCATTTTATATAGTAGAGTGCATGACAACCCAAGATCATTTAAGTTATTACTAATCCAGATTCCAGAGGGGAAAAAAGAAAGCTTCACCAAGGAAGTGTGGCAATCAAATCCACGTCCAACTTCCCCCAACACACAAAACAACCAAAAAGAGGCCAAAATATGCCATTCATGAAAACAGCGACATTCTTTTATCTGAATGATCAGAAATTCAGAAACCCTGAGAAAGCAGTTTATCACCATAAATGGTGCAAGAACATATGCATTTAGATAATAGAGATTAGAACAGTTCACAAGACCAGATTCTAGTTGCCGATCCAGAGGAGACTCTAAGGTCACTTAACCAATAATCCTGCATCAGTCAGGAAAAAAAGACCTGATTGACCACGTCATCACTTGGCCAATAGCCTTCTAAAATGATAGCAGACACGAGCCACACGCTAAATCATGATGCCAGTACAAAATTTATGAGGAATGAACTAAAATTTGCACCGACCATCTATTACTGATCCAGTTCAACCACAACCTCATCTGATAGAAATTAATAAAATAATCTTTTTTACAACGAGAATAAGAGAAGTGCATTCTGAGTACATTCGACTAAAGAAAACCTTCAATATGAGGAACAAAAGAACCAAACTCAGATAATATGCAAGAGAAAAAGGGGTTGTTTTACACTTCTTTTTTCCCTATGGTAAACTGATTTAATCACAAGATGATGCTGAAAACGATCAGCTTTTATTTTTCTCACGAAGCAGATGAGCTAACATGATTAACCAAACCACGCAATTAACAAATTACAACTGAACCATAGAAGTAACGTTTGCTACATAAGTACCAGAAATCTAAACAATCAAAAATATTTTCCACTTCAAATCTCAAAACAAGTTCGAAATCAAAGCCTACGAAAACTGAAAATACCTTTTTCTTGGTTTTGGTCAAAGAAAAATCCCCATCATCATCACCAGCTTCATCATGCCCATCCTCTTCACTAGAAAGCCCCAAAACATCTTCTTCATCAGATGGCCTATACTCTTCATCTTCGTCATCCACCATCTTCCCCTTCCCCTTCTTGTCACTCCATTTCTGTTCTTGCTTAGGCACAGAGCCCACCAACGAGTTCGCCATTTTCTTTATTCCCAAAGCCTCCAGTTTTTCTTTGTTCTCCTGAATTGTTTTCAATCTCTGCTTCTCGTAGTCCGGAATTGCAATCCCATTATCGCTGTTATTGGATAAAGTTTCAATCTTTTTCGATTTTGAGTCGGAATCGGTGGAAGTTTCTTTCCTTTTTGACTTTGAACGTAGTGACGGAGCCATGGTTCTGCAAACACGATGCCAAATTCTTGGGGAATTTCAGGGTTTAGTGTGATTTTTGGGATTCTAGGATGTGGGGCGTTAAGCGGTCCTAGTATCCTCTATGATTCATGTCTCGCCCGAACGGCTACACGGAGGAAAATGGACCACATCAACATCTGGTGGGGTCACATTTGGAAACCGCATCAAACAGAAGATTTTGGTCTCCTGCCATGAGGGAATGCATTTCGACCGGATGAGATGTCCTGCCATGAGGGGATGCAAAGCCAAATGCACCGTCAGAAAAATGTGAAACTCGTAAAAGACCCGCTAGTTGAATTAAAATTATAGGTCAAAGGGTTTAGTCTACGATTTTGTGTTGTATGACAATTGTTATGATTTGTAATTTATACAGTATGAGTATTGTATTGTTTGACAATGGTTATATTTTGTGTGTTGTCTCGTTAAGTGTGTGATTTATTTTTTAGTACAATCTAAAGAAGAATATTATACATGAATTATTAATTGAAATTACACTCTAACACTAAACCCTAACCTTAAACCATAACACTAACCCTAAACCTTAACCATAACTCTAAACCTAAAGCATAAACGTTAAACACCCTAATCCTGATGCTAAACTCAAAACCCTAGCCTTAACCCTAAATCGCAATCCTAACGTTAGCAATAAACCCTAACCCTAACAAAGTACCTTAACCATAACTCTAGCTCTAACTCTAATCCTAACCTTACATAAAATAATACATAGAATACAAACAATTTATTTCTTCAACACAAATATTACATATAATACGAATAGTTTATTTCTTCAACACGAACAATACATAGATTACGAACAGTTTATTTCTTCGAACTCAAACATTACATAGAACATAAAAATCTAAACCTTATTCTCAAGCTTTTGTATTATGGGACAAGTGTTACGGTTATTGCCTACTTTCTTACATATACCACACTTTTGATTGTTGTTGCATCGGTCTATCCCGCCGTGAATACGATTTGATTGTGGTATACCTCGACAAAGTTTCCTACGGATGGGATTATCTTCAGGTCTGAATAGAGTTGCAGGCCAATACGCTGAATGCTGAATAGGGTGGAATGAAGCATTGTACAATTCTAGCATCGCACGACAAGAGTAAAATGGGACGACAAGACCTGCCGCTAAATTTGCGTATTCTGGCATACCTTCATTGCATGTAAGCAGGACATGTGGTAAAACTGAAATTTTCCACAAGTGCAAGTCCTGTTGTTCAGGTTTACAGTATGAGAACTATCACCATGATTTGTTCCACGTCGAGTTACGACATCTTACACGCCTTCTCGTATATCATATGCCTACATCATGTGCTTTCCTGTGTTTCTTTGATTCTCAATGAAGTTGCTTTCTATCAGTTACGTTACCAAGGAATTAAATTGCATTGTACTCATATATCTCTCCTTCTGCCTCTTGTAGGATATTCGGACGGAAAAGATTCTTGGGCGTAGTTCTGAGCAAAACGGATTGTACTTTGTTGATGAAGTGGACCAACATGGGGTGGCAGCGCTTGCTCACGAGACACTTAGTAGGCAAGCATGGCTATGGCATCGCCGTCTAGGCCATCCCTCAGTAGGGTACATGAAATACCTTTTTTCGAAATTATTTACTAAAAACTGTCTGTTTATTGTGATACTTGCATTCTCGTCAAAAGTCACCGACAAACTTTCCTTTTGAATAATACTAGAACTTCTACTCATTTTTCGCTAATACACTCCGATCTCTGGGGGACATCCCTAACACCGAGTCCAAATGGTTATGTTTATTTTTTACTGTTCATTGATGATTGTACTCAGATCACATGGGTCTATTTTCTTAAACACAAATCAGAAGTGTTTGAAAAATTTACAGCCTTCTATACCCTGGTCCACACCCAGTTCCATAGTCAAATACAAATTCTTCGCTCGGATAATGAGGGCGAATATGTCAACACTAAAATGAACCAATTCTTCCAGTTAAAAGGATTAGACCATCAAACTACATGCTCAGATACACCCCAATAGAACGGCGTCGCTGAACAGAAAAATCACCTTAATCTAGAAATTACCCTGGCCCTTATGCTTGAAACTCATGTGCCTTAGTCATATTGGCCTGAAGCTGTTGCAATCACAGTCTATCTCATTAATCGGCTCCTAACCAAAATCCTCGATTTTCATACACCTCTCGCCACACTTATCAAACATATGACTATACCCGACATACTTACATTTTCTCCCCGGATCTTTGGCTGTACGGTGTATGTTCAAATTCCAAAGTCCCACCGAAACAAATTCCAGCCATCTGCATTAAATGTGTCTTTCTCGGGTATGGTGTTAACAAGAAAGACTATCGTTTCTACGATCCCCTTACCAAACGCATGTATACGACTATGAACTATGCCTAGAAACTGAGTACTATTTCCATCACCAATCTAGCAGTCAGGGGGAGACATACAGGGATGACTCACTAGATTGGCTCTTTAGCCCTATGCTGCCTACAAATGTCTCAACAGAGGAAGTAGGTCAAACAGTCGGACCGCAATCAGAAAATAGAGGTCAGTCCCGAATCTCGGCCCTATGTTCAGATTCAACTCCAACCGAATCTCCTTCTGAGGTTAGTACTCTATCTCCTGAGATTCAAATTAATTCTCCCGCTGAGATATCTGATCAACCAAGTTTGGAAGAGCCAGTGACTAACAGGTATGTCCTCCCACCAAGACAAAATCGTGGAGTACCTCCAGTAAGATATGAGTCTGAGTATCAGCCACGAAATTCTAGGCATCTAGTGACTAACATAGTAAGAGGGAGATTGTCGCCGTCAGCCAACACCTTCACCGCATCAGTATATAATGATGACATCCTGAGACCAGTAGAGGAGGCACAGAAATGTCCGAAATGGAGACACGCTATGCAGGAGGAAATGAATGCGTTGGAAAAAGAATGGGACCTGGAAGAAGTGCAAGCTACAGCCAGGGAAGAGGCCCGTAGGATGTCGATGAGTGTTCACCATAAAATACCAATCAGATGGGACGATGGAGAGATACAAAGCAAGACTCGTGGCTAAAGGATACACTCAGACATACGGAGTTGACTACTCAGAGACTTTCTCTCCTGTGGCCAAGATAGACACGATCCGGGCTCTTTTCTTAATGGCGGCTAACCAAGAATGGGCTTTATATCATTTCGACGTAAAAAATGCCTTTTTGCACAGAGATCTGAATGAGGAGGTATACATGGAGGCTCCACCATGGTATACATCAGGATTTGGAGAAGGCGAATGGTGCAGGTTGAGGAAAGACTATATGGTCTTAAGCAGTCACCGCGAGCCTGGTTCGGAAGGTTTACCAAAGCTATGAAGGAAAGTGGCTACCGGCAAAGTAACTTAGACCACGCGTTATTCCTGAAGAAAAGAGGAGACTTGATTACTTGTCTTATTATCGATGTTGATGATATGATTGTCACTGGAAGCGATAGAGAGGAAATGACTAGACTGCGAGACAAGTTATTTCGAGAATTTGAAATGAAAGACCTCAGTCAACTTAAATATTTCGTGGGAATCGAGGTGTTCAGGTCAAAGCGAGGGATATTTATCTGCCAGCGGAAGGATATACTGGACCTTCTAACAGAGATGGGCTTAGTCGATTGCAAGCCCGCTGCAACTCTGATGATTATGAATCATGGACTACAAGTAAGCAAGGGGAAGGCTAGCGTAGATCAGGGTAAGTACCAGAGACTAGTAGGCAAGCTCATATACCTGTCATATACCAGACCAGATATAACATATGCAGTGGGAGTGGTAAGTCAGTTTATGCATTGCCCACAAAAGGAGCATACGGAAGCTGCGCTAAGGATAGTCAGATACTTGAAGGGGACTGCTAGATCAGGAGTGTTGTTTAAAAAACATGGCCAATTAGCAATCCAGGCGTACACAGATGCTGATTGGGCCGGAAATTCGGAAATCCAAACGATAGGAGACCCACCTCAGGCTACTTTACTTTGGTTGGTGGAAATCTTGTTACGTGGAAGAGCAAAAAGCAGAAGGTGGTCGCGCTATTCAGTGTTGAAGCGGAGTTTCGAGGGATTGTTCGAGGGTTGACTGAGGTCCTCTGGATAAAGAAGTTATTGACAGAGATAGGGTTTCCCCCTAAAGAGGCGTGTCAAATTAAATGTGATAATAAGGCAGCTATAAGTATTTTTAAGAATCCTGTGCAATATGGCTACACCAAACATGTAGAAGTGGATCGACACTTTAATAAAGAGAAGATTGAAGGAGAAGTGATTGTTCTTTGGCATACGCGGTCAGAAGATCAGTTGGCTGACATTTTAACCAAGACAGTACCTGCGGGAGTCTTTCACTCAGTATTAGGCAAGTTGAGCATTGACGATCCCCACTAACTCAACTTGAGAGGGGGTATAAGGAAAATGAATCAAATCAAGAAAAATCAGCTAAATCAGCAATAAGTGTTGATTGATTCTGTGTAATAGTGATTTATATACTTTCCTAGTTTAGGAAACTTGTTTGCCTATTTAGTTTTGGGTTGTGTATGAACAAATCAATGAGAAAGAATTTCTTCAAAGAATATTTGTGTCTTAATATGCAAGATCGTGGTTAGGTTCACGTTAACCCGTGGGTCGACATGAAACCTGTAACCTGCACAAAAAATTAAACCTTAAACAAAAAAGAGTTGGATTGTATCTATTATCACATAAAATAATCCCTCAAACAAAAAACTCTTCTTCCTAATATCTTTGTAGTCAATGGCGCCACCTTTGTGAAAAACTAACATGACACCTAGTCTTTGGTTGGCTGAGTAACTAATTATGAAAGAAAAAAGGTTTATATAATTGATGTTGATTGTGTTTTTTTGCATTGGATATTATTATTATTATTATTATTATTATTATTATTATTATTATTATTATTATTATTATTATTATTATTTAGCATTTGATGTCACGTTTTCCGTAGTAGCTTACTAGGTTAATCAAATTGCTTCAACTATCTTTAAAGAATATTACATAGAAGATAGTTTTGATTCGACATATCCTCAATGATATGCGCTTACATGCTCGACACTGCAACCACATGTTCTAACCTGAAGTATTTACATTTTTAAAGATTTTTTTTGAAAGTACAAATCCGATTTTGGTCTTAAAATATGTTAAAATGTTTAAGTTGGTGGGTCAACTGCAAGTTAACCTGAACACGAGATGCAAACCTATTGAACAATCTACGACACGACTCGTCGGCCCGTGACACAACATGTTTGCTATCCAACTAAAATTGTCTTTTTGACTATTTTATAGTGGATCATGAACTGATCACGGTCATCATTGTCATCATTATCAGATATAATAAAGAGCCTAGAGCTCAAGCGGTGAATAGAAGACATACTACTCTATCGGTATAGCTAAAGGTTTTTCGTAATGTCCCGATGGAACGGTTGAAATCTTTTAGTGTTTCTATACTTGGGAAAATATTGGCCCGATAAGATAAGTTTTCAGATTGGAAAACCCTTATGAGTCCATTCCATTCACTTGATTGGCAACGCAACTCTCGATTACTTTGAATTGTTAGCTCTAGCGATTAATTAATATTTTTTTATATGTTTGGATCATGAAGATGTATATTAAAAAGAAAAACGTTAATACAATTGATAATTTAAGAGTGTAAAAATAAAACACTAAATGTAAGAGGTGTGATGCAAGAGAGAAATGAAGATTTTTAATTTATTAAATGCCATATATAAATCTTCCTCTTGCCAAAATATTTATTTATACGTAGAATGATTAATTTATATGACAATTTCTAATTATGAGAAACAAAAATACTTACCTCCAGATAGAAAATCTCTTGAGGTAAAGCTAAATTTATTTGTGACGGTCCGAAATTCCTGAAGCACGACCTCGAAAGATAAATTTTTTGCGTACGTTTCCATGAGAAAGGGTTGAAAATTTGGATATATATATATATATATATATATATATATATATATATCTATGCATGTCTCTCGGTCTCAAAAATTATTGTTATAGTTTTTATATTAGTTTGTTTCACAAATATCGTATACTTTTCAAAATAGAAATATTCAGTAGTCAAAGTTTTTATAGTACTATTTCAATTAGTGTTCACATAATTTTTCTAATTTACATCAACTTAACCAACTAATGGTAAAATAAAATAAGGATCAAAATGGTTTGACTTCTTTAAATTGTATTTAAGTGAAACTATGACAATATTTTTAGAATAAGTAATAGTTAATTAGGACATGAAACAATTCTGTTTGTACCCATTTTATAAAAAAAGAAAAAAAAGAATCACCCTCCCTCCCTTAAACATAAGTGAATTGGACGAATCACGTATGCCATTCTTTTTTTTAGTTATTTCTTTCATTTATCTTTATCAAAGTGACAACGTAATTTTCTGCGATGGAGTATGATGAGCTAAAAATACTAAGAATCAAACTTTCTACATTGAAAATACGTTGAATTTGACCTTCTATATTAAATTGGACGAAGCACGTAAATTTTGGTATTTTTTTTGGTTCCTTCCTTTCATTTATCTTTTTTTGGCATTAAATTGTTTTTTCTATGTGTTTCATTTTATGTGTATATACATGGTTATTGGTACTTTAATATCGGCACCTTTCTATTTGTATCTACTAAATTCCTTCACTGACACATTAGAACACCATATCTCTATTATTGTGACATCTATGCAGGTACATATAGAGACGAATGTCTCACTTGAAGCAAACTCTCTATCCTTTGGGATATAGGTTTATTTGTGTAGCTCCCCGCTACCGAGCCCTAACCTTGGGAACAGTGCATCCACCGTATCTCGCTAAGGAGAATACAAAGCGTCGAATCAATCTCTTACATGTCAGAAATGACGTTGAAATTTTTCTCGCAGAAACGTAAATTGTAACTTAAAATAAACTCCAATAATCGTCATTACATTACTGAATAAAAATTCTGATAATAAAAGAAATAAAGAAGTATGTGAAAAATCCCCAAAGTATAAATCAGAACAAACAGCTGCAGAGCCCACCTCGTATCCTAAATGCAGCTATCAACTAGCCCATTCCGCTATGTCCATCCCGTCCTCAACAAAGATGTGCTCGTAGTCCTCATCCGGCTCACCTGGGAAGTAGGGGTGAGTGACAGAGAATCACCCAGTAAAAGCCCACCTCAAACCAATACAAAGCGTGCATACTCAAATGATATAACCACATAGCACATAAATATGATATACATGCATAAGATAAAGTAAATGCGGCAAGTAAAGCAATCCACATAAAGATGCACAACTACGTGATGCATGCTCCATCCACGTGTCACACGCAACAAGAATCATGTCATGCAGTATGCCCCTAGACCTATCTGCAATGCATGATCCCGGGATTGACTGGATGTCTGTAGCCCGTACACTATAATATACCCTGACCGATGCCCGTGGCCCGTACACCACGATCCACCATGACCGAGTGCACATAGCCCGTACACCATGATCCACCCCACTTGAGCGTCTGAGACCCGTATATCTCAATCCACTCTAAATGCACGTGCCATGAATGCAACAACAAAGTCGTCTAGGGCCCATACGCCCATCCATACCATATCTGGTACTCAATATTTGGCTTCCTAAATTTTTTGAATTTTGGAAAGTTGTTATTTATCATCACCCTTATTTTTTCTTAACTTGTATTAATTTTCTAGAATTTTCTACTAATTTTTCCTATTTTTCTCTTATTTAATTCTATTTATTATTATTTATTTTAAATTACTTATATTTACCAAAATTCCGAAATCAAGTGAAAATAATTTAATTTTAATATTTTATATTTTTTGGAATTTATTTAGAAATTTCTGGTATTTAAATATATTTTTCTGGTATTTAAACCAATTTTTAATTAATTAATTATTATTTATTTATTTCAGAAATTAATTTTCAGAATCTTTTATTTAATTTGGTTTTTTTGGGCCGGCCTGCTACCCTGGTCCAGTCCTCTGGCCATCCGGTGGCTAGGCCAGTCCAATAATCTTTTCCTTTCTTTTTTTAAATTCTATTTCCTTCTAACCTCCATAAAATCTTCTTTTTAACTCCGATTGACCTCAAACCAGTTGCATTGGACTCGTTATAACGAGTCGCATCTTTTGGAAGTGGACACATCAGTATGTGTCCGGACGCACCATCAGGGACCGCACGTGGACCCCACGCGTCACCCCCCTGAAACGTGTCTGTTAGACCCATTTTTTGACTTCCAACCCAATCCCAACCTATTCCGGGCTAGATGAACCTATTCCAAGGCCAAAACACAATTTTAAACAACTCCAATTATGAAAATTTCTAATCTTTTGGATTAATTTGATGGTATTTTTAATCTAACCAATCCTACCACCAAATCCATACACATACACACATGTAGCAGCCATAAACAAATCATCTCATGCTTTGCCATATAAAACATATGCAAAATTAATATCTTAAACAAATAAAAACAATGAATCACATAAATATATCATCAAAGCATGCATGTATTATACCCGTTTGAGGGGGAAGAGGCACCTACCTTAAATTTGTGAATTAAAACGATAACCAAGGAGACGTTGGTGGTGTATGCTAGCCTTTCTTTTCCTTCCTTCTTCTTGATCCAAAAATTGAGAGAATTATTATTATTATTATTTTTTTCTTCTGGGTGAGGGGAACGACTGAGGAAAAATTTGAGGGAGGGGGAGAGGGTTTGGACGTTAATAAGAGAGAGAGAGAGAGGAGAGAAATTAGGGATATATTTGAAGTTAAGATTTTGATTGATTTTGATTTTGAATACTTCCCTTTTTTTATCTTTATCTTTTATCTCTTTTTTTTATAAAAAAACGTCGGCTGTAACAGTTTGCCTGACTCTCACCTTGCTCCGACTCTAGTGATAACTCTTGCCGTCGTCGGGATATGCTGAGTATATTTTGTTGTTGACGAGAGACACAAAAACTATTAAATTGCAACGGGGGTGTGAAACATTAACTGTTAATTGTGTCCTCGCTTTCAGCTTTTCTGTTAAGTTGCCTGCACAAAATCAAATTACGATCGAAAGAAAAAAAAACCCTGCCAGTTAGATTAAAAACTTGGAAAAAAGAAGTATTGCGAATAATCCTGATTGGATTTAGGGAAAGATATAAAAAGGAAATGACGATATTATTGACTGATACAAGAAAAGTAATTGAAAACATAGTACAAATAACTCAAGTGTTTGAATTAGTCTTGAAGGAAAAAATGTAAATACCCAATATGTTGTTTGTTCTACATGACGAAAATGACGAATGGAAATAATAATAGTTGTTGTTCCATGTACACTGTCACCTAACGTAGTAATTGAACCGGTGGTAAGTAAGAATATTCCAGCCTTTTTCCTTGTAGTTCATCTTAATTTTAGAATGGAAAACGATATATTCGATGCAGCAAGAACCAATGTCTCGAAACCAACCCCTACACCCAACCGTAATATTCATCGAGTCACGGGTTACTAGGTCAACTGCTATTAAACCATTTTAGATCGTTATTGAACCGTGATATTAATATACACACACACACACACATATACAAATACATATATGACATACATGCATAAATACATATATATATATATATGTGAATATATATGTATATGTATATGTATATTTATATAGTGATATTTGACTTAATTGTTGGCATTTTGCGTGTAAATTTATGTTCGATAATTGAGTTGTTCGGGACAGTCAAACTGCTAATGAGTTTGCAAGTTAGTGGATAAACAGTTCTGTTAATGAGTTTGAGAGTTAGTGGATAAACAGTTCGCGTTTACTGAGTTTCACTAAATACTTTGCCTTCTATTTATAGTGGGTTTTTATCATCAATCCTGATGAGACCTAAATTCAGTTGCTAGATAAAACAAGGAAATTTCATGTTAGTCAGTAACCGTCAACGTAAGTCAATCTCAGCTAGTTGACTGGTCAGCCTCGGCATATCCTAATTCCGCCCGAAGAATTGCAAGACAAAAGACATCCCCTGGCCTAAGTTCTGCCTCGGCCACAGGTCAGCTCGGCCAGAAGCCGAAGTCATAGGAGCTCGGCCATCATTTGGTTAGCTCGGAGCGCATACAGAAGGCTAAACCTGATTGGGCCAACCTATTCAGCTCAGTTCGGTAGTGCTCCTTGCTCTTTTCATTCCCTTGGCCGAACCGCCCACGAAGCGTCTCAGCTCGGCCACAGTGTGCTTAGGCAGACTCCTGCCACTTAGCAAGCATGGCTTCCCAGCCCGACATGTAGCACCACTTGGCCTTCATGCAGACCGGGACTGCCAAAAACGAAGCCATTCATCTCCACATGTCAACCATACGAAGGAGAATCGCCAACACTTATCAGCCGCAACGTGGCGGCCATGCAAGCCAGAACGGCCACCTAGACAGCCAGGTGTCGTCATCACCTTTGTTCTAGGACACGCAGCCTTCAGCTCAACATCTATAAATAAGAACTTCTCCAGCAGAAGCCGACCAAGTCTTTTTGAAGGCTTTAGAAGACTTTTTCAAGTCCACTTACCGATTCAAAAGTATTCTCGGCTCGGCCAAAGCTACATCCGAGCTCATCCTAACAATACAGCCACTCTCTCTAGAAAAGAGCCAGAAACAGGTTCTGCATAACCTCTATTTTCAGCATAAACTACATACAAAAATGCACATAACTGACTTGAGCGTCGGAGGGTTTCCCCCAGTGCGTTGACCCTGGGCCTCTAACGTTACCGTTCCTTCTCAGGCTCCAAAGATAGACCCTAACGAAGAGCTGACGGCATGCCACAAGGATCGCTTCCGATCCACCTGGTAAAGATCCGACTTCATCAAACCCAAACCGTAAAAAGCGTAAGGTCACCGGGTTACTAGGTGGACCATACGGTTGGGTTTTAAAACACTCGCAAGAACCTCCTTCCTTCCTTAAAAAGACAGTCCCGGAAAGAAGAAAAAAAATAGTAATAATAAGAGAGCCAATTCATCCTAGCCTTTCTTAAAAAAAAAATAAAAAATTCATCCAAGCCTTATCCTTTATTTTCCTTGTAAATCCAACATTCTAACCAAGGGTAAATTTCAACTGCAAAGTTATCAAAATCCTTGCAATATATTCTATCATTTCTTATCCAGTTTACGACTTCTGAAGCTGGTTTCACAAAGACATTTGGTTTAATTCATTGCTCGGTTTGTTTCTACACACACACATATATATATAATCATTCTTGAAAACCCGGGACGAATAGTGACAATCTTGGTGGTATCTATAAGTTGTCCCTCCTAAAGTTTCTAATCATTATTGAAAACCCGAGACGAATAGTAACAATCTTGGTGGTATCTATAAGTTGTCCCTCCTGAAGTTTCTTTCTTCATAACAGTGAAATCTTCGCCAGATGGGTAGAGACAGGTAAAAACCACATTAAATTGTACAAAAGTAACATGAAAAATCGACCAAAAATAAGGATATTTAGGCGTATGGATTCACATATTTCCAATTAGTTTTATTTAAAGATTTATCTACCAAAATGTTGCAATAATAGTTTGACGTCTAACTGGGCTTCTGTCCACTTTAAATACATTTTCCGATTCGTTTCTTAGATCTAAACATAGGTTTCTGTGATGTTTGACAAGTTTCAATCCAGAAGGAAGAAAGTCCAAAGCATTCCTTGTTACCAAAGTTTAATGGTTAAAGCTTGGGCTTAAATGAGATGATGTCTATATCTACTCATAACCTTAAGGCCATGTGTGGTGTACCTCATCTTTATATAATTCATGTATTTTATCTCAAAGCGTCTGACGTGGGATAATATTCTCAACAACCGTCCTCACGTGACAACGTGGGTTGGCATACACACTCACCTTAGAATCTCCCTCAATCACAAACCAGGCATGAACATCGTCTGACGTGGGATAATATTCTCAACAACCGTCCTCACGTGACAACGTGGGTTGACATACACACTCACCTTAGAATCTCCCTCAATCACAAACCAGGCATGAAGATCTGGACTTAGGTGAGATGAAACAATAAATGGCCAATCATGGGCCACGTGGATTGACATACACACGCACCTTAGATTCCGTCTTCAATCACAAACCAAACATGAACATCTGGACTCGAGTGAGGAGAGACAACAAATGGCCAATCATGAGCCATGCCAATCATGGGCCACGTGGATTGACATACACACGCACCTTAGATTCCGTCCTCAATCACAAACCAGACATGAACATCTGGACTTGAGTGAGAAGAGACAACAAATGGCCAATCATGGGCCAGACAAGGTGTGAGTCCACATTTTAAAACTGGCTCTGATACCATATTGAAACTTGAGCTTATATGAGATGAGACACATATCCACTCAAAGTCTTAAGACAAAGGGTGGTGGTATCTCATCCTCATATAACCCATATATTTTATCTCAAAGTGTCCAAGGTGGGACAATATTCTCAACATTAACGCATGAGATTACAAACTATATTCGAAGCTACCTCGAAAACTAATTTATGCTTTTAGTAATTTTGTTCTTATCGACCGTCTAATTTACATGCAAATTAGAATACATATACACATACACAAAAAAAAAAAAAAAAAAAA
>AP025073.1:26323052-26354598 GCA_036186865.1 Eustoma russellianum | reverse complement strand
AAAAAAAAAAAAAAAAAAGAAGGGTTCTACGCAAATTGAATGAAACCAGAGTGATATGAGAGCTTTATCCAAAGCTTATATACTTTTTAAGGATTTGATCACCCTTAAGAAAAGATGTCACTCTCTTCAAGATTTCGCTCTTGTCTATTGAACCCACTTTTCTTCATAAAACATTGTACTCCCTAAACGTTGCTTTTATGTGACGGTCTAGTGGTAATTGGTAATTCATAAAAATGTAATTCTTGATAATATAGAGAATATAGAAATCATAGTCATTGAATCCGCGTTTTGTTATTGTATGTATTTTGTTCTTGACAAGTGCGATCAATCAGTAACTACTAAGCATCTATAAACAATATGATAAATTGTAATTGACACGTGATAGTAATAAATGTGAAAAAAATGAGGTCTCTCTCCAATTATTATAGTTTTTATTGGTGATTGAGTAAATGGTAAGATTTATACAATGAGCCCAATAAAATTTGTCTATGTTCTTTTATGCAATATGTTTGTATATCTGGCTGTCTTCTATCTTGTTGCTATTAAACAACCTGTATATGTTTCAAGTGATTAAACTTGGATATACAAAATGTTGAGTGCGCTAAAAAAGAACTATAAATTAATGACGCCATCCCAGTTTTTAGGTCATGGCCATTTTTCCAATTTTAACTATCCCCTAGAAGACATGGAAAGTTCTGATCGTAGCAAAAGATGATCAATAAAAGACTTAGTATACACATATTAGTGCTAATGAAGTTTTCTATCTTTTTGAAGCACTTCACCAGGCTATTGGCTTGAGGACCGCACAGACTCAAAGGGACAGCTCAGAAAATAAAGGCGACAAAAATTGTCTTGGCTGCCACAATATACTATATCTGATAAGCTCGGAACAAAAGTATTTTTGAAGGAGCATCATTCATATCTAGAGATGTGACTCATAGAATATCCACACACGTGCATAGAGTTATGTATAAGCTTTACCTACATATTTTAGACATAGACGCTACTTCTCTTATGGTTTAAGATTGCTCTACATTACAGAGATATACATGTAAGTCGGCCATTGGCCTACAAACAGGATATTATAGGGGTTGCATCTCCTTGATGCATTGATCTCTCTGGTTAATATATTAGCATTTTAACCAAAAAAATAATAGTTGCACGCCCGTAAGCCGTAACGATTTGGATGGAAAATACTAGTTATGTACTCCAGTTCATATATTTTCTTCTCTTACTAAACTAATCAAATAATCAATGAATTCAAAGTAACCATAACTTTTTGAAAGGAAAAACAACAATTAGACATATAATTACTAGATACCATATATAATCAAGTCATTAAACGAGGCACAACAGCGTTCAATCAGTACAAAGGGGCTCCATTATTGGACGAGGTTTTGGAGAGATTAACATAGTTAGCATAAAAACAATCAAAATACTCCCTCACCACCATCTCCAAACATGACCCTGTTCTTTGACTGAAAGTCTTCATTAGTGATAAACACATACCTAATAACCCTAATTTTAGAAACTCGTGGATAGGATCATAATGATAGACTAATAAAAACACTTAAAATGAATAGCTTCACTAGGGTTTCTTCATTGTCACACGTGTGGGAACTGCCGAACAAACAAACATACCATTACCCATTAAGGTCTTATCTGTATGTAGGACCTTTCCCACACGTGGACAGGAGAATTCGCAGCCGAACCACATTGTTGCTTGATTTATACTTAATAGGGAGAGATGCCAACGTTTGCTGGAGCAAGAAACCCATCTTTCATGAGAACATCTTCTCCTTCCTGGAAAAGCAGCATTCAAAGATCTAAAATAAAATGTTTAATTTATGCTACATAGGCAACACTAAGCAAATATACGTTTTATATGGTATGTGAGGAAAATGCAAGTACTCATATTACTAAATTGACTGTGGTTCTTATATTGTAAAATCGGTACAGCTTGACGCAATTTTCATTATAGATCATCGGAAAACAACCTATGCATGTTTTTAACACATGGATATGGCTGCGTACATCTGACCTCCATACCCCGTCATAGGCGGGATTCTCTAAAACAATGAGAAAATGTTATTGTTTTTGTATATGGTATGTGAGGAACTACTATGCATGGTAATAGTTACATCTTGATTAGTGATATACATAGACAAGGGAATTAAGGTTAAGGAGGTTTAAGCAGGATATGTGGGCACCTTAGAGTGTACTTAGGGGCTCAGATGCTCTCTACACTTTAGGTTGACTTTGCACTTTTTTGTTTTTGTCTTTGTCTTTCATTGCGTGCACAGACACGGTTATGACTATTTTGATCTCAGAAGCTTTTTATTTTTGCTTACTAAACTCCTTCGCTAGTACACTAGCACGCCATATTCCTATTATTGTGTCATCTATGCAGGTACATATATAGCCGAGAATATCACTGGAAGCAATTCTCTATCCCTTGGGATGGAGGCATTGTTTGCCTGCCTCTCACCCTCTCTAAACCCTAGAGATAGCTTTTGCTGTCATTGAGATATACTGGGTATGATTGTTGCTGTTGTTATATAGACAAGGGGAATTTCATCAGGAGTGGGGTGATTATGCTTCTTTTTTTTTTTTTTTGGCAAAAGGAGTGGGGTGTCTAGGATTAAAATAAGAGCACTTATGTTCCATTTGTTTATCTTATAGATAAAAGAGTAACTATTAAGATTTATAACATTTATTCGTATTATAATGAAATTCGTGATAAGTAAAAACGGGGCAAGAGAAAAAGAAAGGTGAGCTGTCGAATTCATTCGAAGATATGCTTTTTGGCAAGAGTCCAAAACCTCAGGCTTTAAAGTTGTGGCAGCGATTAAAATGGGGAGAAGAAAAATCCAAGTTTTGAAGGGCCTTTTATTTTGCAGGTTTACCTGTTGGCAGACGTTGGATTTCTTCACGGGTTCATCAGGCATGAGTCCGAAGTGAATGTGTGGAAAGTGGGCCCACTGTGCAGCAAAGAAAACAAAAAAAAAATTGAAGAAAAAAAAAACATTCCAAGAATTGCTAGACTATCCAATCAAATGTGATAGAAACCCTAATTACACTATTGGATCTTACATTCTTTGCAGCTGCACTGAAGGCTTCCCTGTGACTTATATCTGGATTTCCTGCTTTGATTCTTTGGATCTCGTCCCTGTATTCGAATTGTGACAGAAAATTAGACTTATTTCGATTAAAAATATAAGAACACACTGATAGACGACTGTAATAAGAGTGTCACTAAAACATTACTAGCAGCAACCATACTCATGTGAACATACAGAAGTTGTTTCACGATGACCCATAATGAAAATTTCGTCAAGTTGTATCAATCAACTGATTTATTCCATCATATTCTAAAATCAAAGAAGAGTGTGTGATTGATTCCGTTGAAATGGGTTAAAACATTACTAGCAAGAAACTATAATAAAAATGTGTTATTGGGGGGAGACTAATTGAAAATTAATGGAGAAAATTTGACATACTTGATGAAGCGGTTGTAAGCAGAGGGGACTCTCTGGCGCTTCTCCGGGGCTGGAAAATAGACAGAAATGCAGAAAAACACTTGAAACATCAAAATCAGATCAGCTGACTTTCTGCTGCTTTCTTTTATTACTTTTTTATCTTTCATTTCTTCATCATTGTCTAATGATCTCCTATCTCTATCTTTCTCTCTCATTTCTTACATTCTTGGATTTTGCCCTTTCCACATTATCTTGATTTCCGGGAAAGCAATTCCTTGCTTTTACACAGTCACAAATAAAGACAAGGCAACCATATCACCCCACCCACCCTGAAGAATGCAAAATATAGAAGAACGAAACTAAATCCAGCCCATAAATCATAGTCCAGTTGTTACTCGGGTTGAGATTTACTTCAAAGGATCAAGAGTTCGATTCCAGGTCTGCTGCTATGCCGAATGCCTGGTTTGCAGGAGGACAACTTGTATAGCTGGTACGATGGAGGCCTCTAAGGTTAGGGATTTCACTTTTTTCTCCAACAAATTAAATCCCTCTATTCCACATGTGTAATATCATGTTGTGTACACTTAAGCCTTGTACGTTGCACTTAAGTGTTCATTTTGAACCTTTACGTGTCATAAAATGATAATACTGATCCCTTTTTAGGTAACGTATAAGGTAATATGCTTCACTTGTTTCCAGCTCATCCAACTCTAGATCAACATCTTAATGAATGTGACAAATTCATAGTGTATCCATTCAAGAATGTTCCATAGAGAAAAAGAGGAAGATGCCTAGGGAAGAAAAGAAACCTAAGAACCTATTCCATTAAGGAGTATGAATATGCAAGTGAAACTTTGTAAAAGACTTTAAAACATGAAAATAAAATACTAATGTCGAACAACATTCTAGAGATATTCTAGGTGGAATAGCACCATGTACATGGAAACTCTATCATTGTTAGGAGGAAACTGTAGATGAACAAGGCCATGAATGTCATTAGGGGTATGTTCAAAAGTTGTTTTTCAATGCTGAAAAGATGCTTCCTACTTGTAACAGACAATAAAGTATAGACACTGTTAACCAGTAGACATCAAAACTTACGCTGGTTTTGTAAAGTAAGGAAAGAATATTTTTGCTAAAAGTCTACTGTGTTTCGGAAAGCACACAGTTGGCAAATCTACCAAGGCTTTTTTACATTCGGAAAGAGCACAAACTCTTTTCAGAGGTGTAAAACATCCATTATGTGGAATCTTTTCTGTCCGAAACCTTGGACATGTTATTATGTTACACACATTAATTTGTAAGAGTGTTGACAATATGATATTTGAGTAAGCAATTAGAAAAAAAGAAGTCTCCCTTTGAGAGAATCTCACGTCTGTTGGCAACAGGAGGCCTAGGAAGCTCATCAACTCCTCGAATCGGCATGAAGGGCTCATTCAGATTGTTAGGCTGGTTGATCAGCAGATTGGATGGTGAATTGCGTAGTTCCTCCTGAAAAAAATTCAAAAATTTCAAGAACGTGTTTGATTAATAAACCATGGCATCTCTTTACAACTCCAAAAGATCACAACAAATTATTTGATCCCTAAAAAAAACATTTAACTAAGAGCATTTTCCTTTGGTCCAAAAGTATGAACAAATCACAGGATTCTACACTCTTCTTTTAGGGTTCATCACAAAACTGTTATTACATCAAAACCCTAACTCCAATGTTACATACAGACAAATCATGACGAACATTATCCTAAAACCTAGCCTGTATAGCTCATATTCATACATGTATATCTTTTAAATTTACATTTTTCACAAACAAAACACGTGCAAACACATCCACATCCGCAAGCCCTATTGGTTTAATGTTTTCTTTGTTTGGTAAGTATATATACCAGCAGATTTTGAGGGGAGAAGAATGAATATCCAAGATGGAGCTGATTAGCTGCAGGAAGGAGTTGAGTCCTCATATCTACAGACAGAAGATTGGCGCAATGACCACATCGAACCGTCACATTCTTGGAAAAGCTTGTACTTGGAACACTCACCTACAATGATCAAATCCCACATGATCAAGACCAAAAGGAGGAAAATCAAGTAAACTATATCAAGAAAAAAAGAAGAAGAAGAAAGATACAGCGAGGACAGTGTCACAGCAGTTGCAATGGACATAACAGAGCTGCTCGGATGGAGGAAGGAGTTGGTGGTGGTCTTGAGCAAAAGCAGATGAAGAGGACATGTTTTCTTGCTTTATGTGTTATAGAGGAGAGTTGCTGATGTTTCTTTTTTTCTTTGATTTGATTGATTGATGGATTGACTGATGGAAGTATAGAAGAATCGAGTGTAGACAGATATAAACACCTTGGATCTGATCTTCTGATGATTTGAGTTATCAAATACAAGTGAAGGAGGGGGCAAGTGAGGGATACACAGAACCGGGAATGGGGGCCATTGCCTATATAACAGCCAATTTTTTTGTTTGTTTGCTTGCTATTCATTATTATTACAAAAGCAAATCTTTTGCTAAAAAGAAAGGGGATTTTTTTTTTTTTTTTTGCTATACCTACATATATTGTTGATAGCCTTGTGGTAACAATTAGTATGTTGACATATTTAACAATACAACAACATCAACATTACCTCATCGCCTTAGAGTCACCCACCTATAGCGTAGTATAGGGGGCGTCACATGTACGTAACCATACTCATGTATTAGAAACACACGTATGTTGTTTCCTGATGGACCCATAATGAAAATTGTGTCAAGATGTGTCGATCAACTGTTATTTCACAATATAAGAAGCACAACTAATTTAGTGAGTCATTTTACTTTATTCCATCATATTCCAAAATTTAATAAAAATGTGCCCTTGACTCCACCTGAAATGGACCCAACATACTTAACAATAATGATACTTAACATTAACAAGAATGTCTTGTAATTGCTCAATCTATATCACTAATGATACTTAACAATAACATTAGTGATATAGATTGAGCAATTACTAAACATTCTAGTGGTTACTTATTAACTATAAGATATGCATAACTGCAGTCATTTCTTGTTTTAGACACTTTTGCTTTCATTGACATGTCATGTTTGCCCACTTATGCATGTTATTGGTTTATAAACAACGACCATATTGTATCCAAAAAAAAAAAACTACTAGATTGCTTTCGTAGTTGTATATTGAGCACAATAAAAATAGTGTTAATTGTGCATGGACGTGTACATACTGTGACCTACTCTGCAGTAAAATAGGATAAGGTTGTACAAATGTCTGTGAGTAAATAAATAGATCTTTACTACGTATGTAGACATTGATGCTTGATATAATTGGTTATATTGTAATAATTTCATACTTTGAGTGGGAGTCCAGTTATATCGTTAACGTCAATAATATACAACATCAACGCATCACTAGTATATCCTAATGACACTAAAAGCTCTCGCTGAGTCTAGAAAGAGTGAGAGGCAGACAAACAATACAGATTAAAGGTTTGCCTCCAGTGATACCTCCTGGTCTATCAGTACCAGTATAAATGACATAATAATAGGAATATGTTGTGCTATTGTGTCAGTGAATGGATTTAATAAATACAAGTAGAACATCTTCGCTATTCATATAGCCACAACCGTGTATATGCACAAATAATAAAAGATAAAGACAATCACATAAAAGTGTAAAGTCAACTTAAAATGTATAGAGTGTCTAAGCCCCTACATATACTCTAAGGTGCTCATATATCCTACCTAAATCTCGTTAACCTTAATTATCTGCCTCCATGAACTCCTATCTTGAACCATGTCTTCAAAAACGTGCAAATCTAGTAGGTCATACATAATCCGCTCATTACAATTCAGTTTGTGCCTGCCTTTTTTCATGTTAAATATCGTTGGTGGTTAGATAAGGAATTTCCAAATTCTGCGAACTTAAAGAGAATCAAAACCAACATAGAAGTCGATAGTTAAGAATAACAAGTTCTTACAGATTATTATTATTATTTATGTCCGACGCACAAGGTTGGAAGAATTCAATAATATCCAATCAAAATTAACTTAGAAACACAAATATGCAGTTGCTAAAGTTGTAACTTTAAGTTTTTGGACTTAGTTCAATTGGCAGTAACTCATTAAATGATGCAATTTAAAATGGACAAATTAGGAACCAAACAAATGCATGAACAAGATGCAAAAATTAATATGAAAAAGGTGGTACACAATATGTAGTATAGAAATAGTTCCATCTGTAAGATGAAAGAAAATCCGGATACAGAATCATCACATAGTCATTTACTATTGCATGTACTTTAGTTTTGTACAAGTTGCTTGGTGCACCCTACATGAACGGCATGGAAGGCGAGGGGTATGAAACATAATATGTGGTCCGCCTTTCCTCATGGCCTTTCTCGAGCAAACGCGAAATTTCTCGTCTTGGATTCTACCGCTCCAGTTCCCAAAAAATATAGTAGATGATGTAAATCAGAAGTTCAGCGGCCTTCTAGATTGGATGAGGACTTAGTGATCCACACAAAGTGTCTCCTTGCAAACCAGGCCTTCGGCCTAACAGCGATGGAACACCTACACTGTGTGTATACTTAAATTCGAACTTTTGACTTCTTGGAACAAATCACAACCTGAATATCAACTGGATTATGCTCTAGGGGTCATGACCTTTCTGTGTGATTGTAGATGTTATTTGGGGGGAGGGGGGAGGGGGTTGGGGTTGGAAGAGGAGAGAGAAAGGGGGGGTGGCGAAGGGGCAGAGGCAGAGGCGGCAGAGGGGGGGGGAGGAGCCAAGAAAGGGACGTGTGCATGGGGCGATTAGCTTTCACTCATTCAGCTGTAGTTTTCATAGTTAATAGGGTTGTGTAAGCCTTTATATTTATTTTATTTTTATGTCTCGGTTTCCAATCTTTATTTAGCCATAGGTTTAATAATGCCTTAAATGGCGGCCACCTATCCTCTGAACTTATTTAACACTGAAATTTCAAAACGGTATTAGCTAAAAGTTATTGATCTTCACTTATTTATCATTGAAATTTCAAAACAGAAGATCTAGAGGCATTAGGACCAACAAGTATAACACTGTGACTTTTATGCTGGTTAATTAGTAACTATTATGTATTTGTTATTATGTTATCCAATGGTTGATAAATAGTATGTAATTGTTGGTTGTATAGCATATCGATTTTTCTAAAGTATCCAGCATACTTTAAAGGACTAATCATATGACAAGGCTCAAAGTAGTAACAATTCACAATGTATTCAAAAACCGGACAAGTTTAATGCTATTTTTATAGTACATATTATTGTAGACACATTCTAGGGGGTGTTCAATTTAGACACAGGAATCAGAAGCGGAATCGAAATAGACACAGGAATCTGTGTGAGTTTGTTGAATAAACTTATAGTTGTTTAGTAGAAAAGTTAGAAGTATTAGCTATTAGTTGATTATAGGGGTTGAATCAGAATGATATCCAAATATGTAAAAGAGCATGAAAGGTTCTAAAATATCCTCTCTCTTTTTCATACCGATAGAGCTATTTAAGTATAAACCAAACAAACACATTCAATAAAAATCACTTAAAATGATTCATATTCTTCTACTTCATATCTTTTACCCCAACAACAACAACATATACCCAGTATATCCCAACGACATTAAAAACTATCGCTAGGGTTTGAAGATGTTAAAAGTCAGGCAAACAATATCTTTATCCTCAACGTCTTCTTTACCCCCAACGTCTTCTAAAAAACATCGAAAAGTTACCAGATGGACATGGTCGAGTACCCTACACCAACTAAGACTTTTATAATGGTCCTAAAAAGGATAACTAGACTTCCTCAAAAGAAAGAAATAGAAAAAATAAACTATATTGGGACAAATTTGAATTGGGTTCGAGCGCTGCAAGTAATTAAACTATGTTGGGACAAATTTGAATTGGGTTCGAGAGCTAAAATTTATTTGCGCTGTGATATAATATGTTACCACTATTTTGTAACATATCATGAATTGCTGGCAAGCCATAATTGTTTGTGGTCCACCCTGAACGTTTACGTCGATTGTGGTGTACTGTTAATTGAGTCATACACCAATATCATGATGTGTTATACACCAGACTCATACTAGGTGAATGAGGCATCGTGATGGCAATGATCCTTGTCAGCATTTTGTTATTTTCTAGTAGATAATTTGAATAATTTGTTATCTGAAACTTATCGCCTAAAATATTTTCTGTTGCTTAGATAAAAAGAGATCGTGTAAATAAACGATGATAAGTTGTGACGTTTCATTTTTTGAAGTCACTGCATTTATAGTATTATTAATCCACATGCAGCCATATACGCTGTCTTAATGCTGTTGCTTACACCTTCACTCTCAATGTGAAAATTCAATCAAATCCGGATTGAATCAATAAGAAGCTCATCAATCATACAAGAGATATAATCAAGAAGATGATTATCAAACTAAGCATTCAAACAATGAATACCAAGAACAGAGAAAACAGACAGAGAGCGAGAGAGAAAAATTCAATTGAAAAATTCAATTGATTCAACTCAAGAATCCAAAGTCTGAAAATGCTCCAGCGGTTATGGTCCTGTTCAAAAGGAAGAAGAAAACACCCTGTGAAAGACCAAAAAGTCATTCACTAACGTCTTCCTACATCATTAAACATAAGGATAAAACAGTCATTTCATTTATTTAAAATACGCACGCGTTCCCTTTCTTCTTCTTCCTGGTGCTCTTCTTCGCAGCAGTGCCACCTCCGTCAATTCCTGCGGATCCACCTACTAACCGTCTACCTTGCTCCGTTCCAACTGATCCACGTGACACCTAATCCTCCTAATCTCTGATTGGTTCTCTTGTCTTAGTCGATTGCATCTAAAACTGCTCCTGATCAATGTAGTGCGTTATGCATCAATGTATCACATCCTTCAACACCCCCCCTCAAGCTCAGTTAGACGAGCTTGTTCTGACATATAAATTTTCAACTTTAAGTGCACCAATCAACTGCATTGATCTTCTGAAATTTAACGCCTTAGTAAATAAATCCGCAAGCTGCATTTCGGTTCGTATGGGCATAAGCTTCAGTGTACCATCTTGCACCTTGTCCCTTACCACATGACAATCTATCTCTATATGTTTTGTTCCTTCGTGAAAGACTGTGTTCTTTGCAATGTATATCGCACTTTTACAGTCACAAAAGACTATTACAGGTCTCTGATCCCCTAGTCGTAAGTCCCTCATTAAGTACAAGAGCCATTGTACTTCACATGCAACCATAGCCATGTTAGGTCCGAAACACACTCTAGAGGGGAGGGGGTGAATAGAGTGTTTGGCAATTTTGCAGAATTTTCTTGTTTGGCTCAACTCAAATGGAATTCAAAATCAAAGCAAGAATAGGAGGTGAGAAACAATGAATGAGTACACCGGATATATAGTGGTTCGAATCGTCAATGATTCTACTCCACTACCACTTTGTTGCCAAAGTGGATTTTCAACAACTACTCTTCTTATTAAAGACAATAAGAACAACCACAGCAACACTTACACTAACACCTTAGTGTAAGAACAACAACAACAACTTCTTGCACAAGATACACTTGTGCAACAACAACTACAGCTCTAGCAAGAACAACTTCTTGCTACCTCACAACTTCAACAAAGTTCTCTCAAAAACTTTCTCACAGTGGGTTGAAGGCAATAGTAAGGTTCACACTTTCTCACTAGTCTAAAAACAAGCAAGATATCAAAGATTTATGGTTCTTCTTGTGTTAGACTCTCTATCTCTCAATATACAACAATGAAGAACAAAGAAATGCTTAACAAGCTTTAAGCACTTTTACAAATATGAGAGAAGTATACTATGATGAAGCTTGATGGTGGTGAAAGTGTGTTTTTGCCTCATCCAAGCTTCCACCATTTATAAACGATGTTCACCATGTTTTTGAAGCCTCCACCATGTCTTCAACTACACCAAATGTCAAGATATTGTGCAAATAGTCTTTAGCCTCCCTATGGAGTGATTTGATCATCAATAGCCAACCTAGGATTACTTAGACATGGATACAATAGTCAAGGAAGCATGTATTATGATGTAATAAAGTCTACAAGAAATTTGAGAAAGATTGGATAGAGAAAATACCGTGAATCTCCCTTCGATTTTGTTCCAACCTTCACAAAAATTTGAATTCTAAGGGACATCGATCGATCGAAGCGCCTGGGGGAGAGATCGATGTCCTCCAAAAACTTTGCAGTTTTTGAAACTGCTAGACATCGATCGATCGAAGTCCCCCTTGGAGAGACTGATGTCACTTCGATCGATCGATGTCCCCTGGACTGAGGGATCGATGTTGGACAGAGAGTTTTTTGCCTGACATCGATCGATCGAAGTCTCTCTAGGGAGAGACTAAAGTGACTTCGATTGATCGAAGTCTCTCTGGCGAGAGACTGAAGTGACATCGATTGATCGATGTCCCCAGGTTGAGAGATCGATATTGGACAGAAAGTTTTCTGTCTGACATCGATCGATAGTCCTCAGTCTGAGAGATCGATGTTGGACAGTATGTCCCAATCTCAACCATTTTTTACATAATGTAATTTTCTCATTTTGCATCAAGTCTCAAGTATAAATTTAACTTATTTAAAAAGTCTTTTCATTAAAACAGTTTATATCTTAACAAGCCATAGCCATGTATTCTGCTTCTGCAGATGATCTAGATACTGTTGTTTGTTTCTTAGCTCTCCATGAAATCAATGCATCTCCAAGAAAAACACAATATCCAGTAATGGACCTTCTCGTCTCATGGCATCCTCCCTAATCCGCATCTACAAAGGCCTTCAATTTCATTTCACCAGTTCTAGGAAACAGAATTCCCTGCCCAACTGTTCCTTTCATATATCTAGGCACCCTATGTGTTGCTTTCAGGTGGTTGTCAGTGGGACAGTACATAAACTGACTAAGTTGTTGTACAACAAAAGCAACATCGGGTTTGGTGATGGTTAAATAGATTAACTTCCCCACCAACCTTCTGTATTGAGTGGTGTCCTTCAATGATGGTGAATCTTGGTGTGTAAGACTGAGATGGCTTTCTATTGGGGTCTTAGCGGGCTTAGCATCGATAAATCCTGCCTGATCCAAAAATTCCAGGGTGTATTCCCTTTGATTAATGTGAATATCTCCTTTTTCTTGGGCTACCTCTATTCCTAAGAAGAATTTTAGCTGTCCCAAGTTCTTGATCGTGAAATCATTGTGTAGGGATTGTTTAATCTCTGTGATGGCCCCCTCATTATCACAAGTGACAATGATATCATCTACATAAACCAAAAGGATCAAAAGTGACTGACCAACTGTCTTGGTAAACATGGTGTAGTCACATTTAGGTTGCTGCAATCCATTGGAAATCAATAACTTAGTCAGGGTAACATTCCACTCTCTACTTGATTGCTTGAGTCCATATAATGACTTCTGCAATTTACAAACCAACTTGGATCCTATAGTGGTTAGCCCTGGAGGAGGTAACATATATATATCCTCATGGAGGTCTCTATGTAGGAATGCATTATTAACGTCTAGCTGATGGATTGGCCAATGTAACCTTGCTGCCATGGCCAGAATCACTCTTACCGTAGCAACTGGTGAAAATGTATCCTGGTAGTCTATGCCATACTGCTGAGTGTATCCCTTTGTCACCAGTCTTGCTTTATGTCTTTCCATTGTTCCATCAGCTTTCAGCTTCACCTTATACACCCACCTGCAGCCTATTAGATGTTTACCCTCAGGCAAAGGTACTAGGCTCCAGGTATGGTTTGCCTCTAGCGCTGCCAACTCAATTGTCATGGCTGCCTGCCAGACAGCAGAGCCAGCAGCTTGTGCATGACTGTTAGGTTCTATATGTACATTTAAACTCAAGATATATGCCTTGTACTTTGAAGCTAATGATGCATATGACATGTATTTATGAATGGAATGTGGTGAAGTGTGGACAGAAGATTTGGTGTCTTGTGTAGAGATCAAGGAGTTGCAATGATAATCCTGAAGGTATGTGAGAGGTTGTCTGGCACGTTGAGGTCTTATATTGGGCATATCCTCTTTGGCAATGGGCAGGTTATAACAATGCTTCCATGTTGTGGAGCTGGAACTGATGCGGTATGAGTAGGAAGGGTCTCATTTGACACTGGAGATGAAGGTTGACTATGAGGAAGATCCAATGAAGGCTCAACTGAATTTGAGGTATTGAGATTGAGATCAGTGATTTCTGTAACATGGAATTGTTGAAGAATAGGCTGTGTGTCAGTGTGGCAGAAGGAATGATGCCTAGGATTAGTAGGTTGTGAGAGAGGATAAGAGGAGCTGGTGTGATTATGAGAAGAGAATGGAAATGTTGATTCAAAAAATGACACATCCCTTGAGATATATATAGCTTTGGTACTGAGATCCTGCAATATATATCCTTTTGTGGAATATGAGAGCCCCAAGAACACACTTTTTTGTTCTTTGGCTACAAATTTCTCCTTATGATATGGGGTGTTACTGCCAAAAGCCAGACATACAAAGACTCTAAGGATGGAATAATCAGGCAATGACTTATAGAGAAGTTCATGAGGTGTTTTGTTTTGAAAAAGAGGTGAGGGTGTTATGTTAATGAGATATACTTAGTGCTGAACACAGAAACCCCAGTAAGAAGAAGGTAAACAAGACTGAAATCTGAGTGTCCTTGCCACATTGAGAATATGTTGGTGTTTTCTTTTAACAACCCCATTTTGTTGGGGTGTATTAATACAGCTAGTTTGATGCAAAATGCCATGGGAAGCAAAGAAGGCTGTCATCTTAAACTCTAGCCCTATTAGTCCTGATGGTTTTGATCTTAGTATCAAATTGAATTGAAACAAAATGGTAAAAGCTTTCAACAATGGACCTTGTTTCTGCTTTGGTTTTCATCAAATACACCCAACAATATCTATTATAGTAATCAATTATAATAAGAAAATAATAATGTCTGTACAAGGTTGGGTACTTATATGGACCCCAAATATCCATGTGTACAAGAGAAAATAGGCTGGAGGAAACTGAACTGGAAACCGGAAAGGGTGATCTCCTCTGTTTGGCTGGAGGACAGATTGTACAAACATGTGTTGACTCAGGAATAGCCAAAAGTGGTTCAACTTTCTGGATCTCTTTCAATCTTGGTGTAAACAAGTGTCTAAGTCTTGAATGACATAGTAAGTTGTCTGATGAGTTGACAGCACATGTCAAAGGAACAGGAAAGGAAGAGGGAAATTTTGGTGTGCCATGTAGGTAATATAGGATTTGATCTAAGTTTACTAAGTGACAGCAGAAAGTAAATGCAAAGGATGCAAACATGTCTGATTGGGTAAGTTTACTAAGTGACAGCAGATTGAAGGCAAAGGATGGCACATAGAATACATTGGTAAGAGTAAGACTGGGATTTACATGAATTGTTCCAATATGTGTGACTCTGGCTAGAGATTGATCTGGCAATTTCACCGATATGGTGTTAATAGGCTGATATGAATCAAACAAATGAATGCTAGAACATATATGATTACTTGCTCCAGAGTCCAAGATCCATACATTTAAGTTTCGATGCATAACAACTTACCAGAAGATGCGGCTTGCTGGGCTGACATAGCAGTATAACGTGTGTTTGTGCCATTCACAGTATCAGAAACTCCTTTCCTTTCTGCATCATGATGCTCTTGCAATAGATACACCAATTGAGCATATTGTTCTTGTGTCAATGTGGGAGCCATTTGGGGTATCTGATGCCGAGAATTGTTCACTTCTGGACTCAAAGCCTCATATGCATTATAGCATTCAAACTCATCCTGGCTCATACTACCCTCAAGTGTCACATTGTTTCCATCAGTGCTCACCATATTAATCTGACTTCTGGGTTTGTAGCCAGGGGATACCCATGCTTCTTGTAGCATTTCTCAACGGTATGACCAGTCATATTACAATGACTACAGAATGGCACTTTGGAACCACCTTGCCGGGATCTTGGCACATCCCGTCTGAACCCTCTTCCACGCTGCTTCTGCCAAGAAGAATTCACTGACTTGTTAGTCTAAGATTTCTGTGCATACATACCACCTCTTCCTGCACTATTAACATTCATCACTGCTGAGGGACTATTATTAAACTGCCTATGGCCCACTGAGTAATTCATCTTCCTCTCCAACTTCACTGCCATAGCAAAGGCAGTTTTCTGATCCAGCAATAGGGTAGACAGCAATACCTGAGACTTCACTGCCTCAAATTCGTCATTTAAACCTTTCAAAAACTTAATCACACAATTATTCTCCACAAACTTGTTAATCTCAACTGTGAGCTTACATGTACATGTGGGAACATACCTCAATGTCATTAACTCCTCCCAAACACTCTTCAATTTCGTGTAGTATTCAGTCACACTATTAGTATCTTGCTTAATAGAATAGAATTCTTCCTGTAAGTATGATAGTCTAAAAGAATCAACGTTATCATACCTGAATTTCAGATCATTCCAGATCTCAGCAGCAGAATCCAACCAGATGATGCTTTGGCCAATGCTGGGGTTCAGGGCGTTAACCAACCAAGAGGCAACTATATTGTTGGCCTTTATCCAAGAATTATACCATCTTGCTCTCTCCGTAGGTTTCTCAATTGACCTATCTACAAAACCTAATTTGTTCTTAGATTCCAACGCTCTTCTCACAGATCTACTCCAACCATGGTAATTATTTCCATCCATTAATGGTTGCACCAGTATCATGAATGGAGTGTCACTAGGATGAATATAAAACGGATCATCAGAATGATCAAACGGAGTAGAAGGAGATGCAGATGAGGATGAGACATGATTATTTTGTGATGCCATAAATGTACCAAAATTCATCAACCACGCTCTGATACCATGTGAAAATTCAATCTAATCCGGATTGAATCAAGAAGAAGCTCATCAATCATACAAGAGATATAATCAAGAAGATGATTATCAAACTAAGCATTCAAACAATGAATACTAAGAACAGAGAAAATAGGCAGAGAGCGAGAGAGAAAAATTCAATTGATTCAACTCAAGAATCCAAAGTTTGAAAATGCTGCAGCGGTTATTGTCCTGTTCAAAAGGAAGAAGAAAACACCCTGTGAAATGACCAAAGAGTCATTCACTAACGTCTCCCGACGTCATTAAACATAAGAGCAAAACAGTCAATTCATTTATTTAAAATACGCGCGCGTTCCCTTTCTTCTTCTTCCTGGTTCTCTTCTTCGCAGCAGTGCCACCTCCGTCAATTCCTGCAAGTCCACCTACTAACCGTCTATCTTGTTCCATTCCAACTAATCCACGTGACACCTAATCTTCCTAATCTCTGATTGGTTCTCTTGTCTCAGTCAATTGCGTCCAAAACTGCTCATGATCGATGTAGTGCGTTATGCATCAATGTATCACATCCTTCAACACTCAACAACTTTGGATAATTTGAACCAAAATATAATAACATCGTCATTGTGATTGCACTGTACTCCTACACCATTATCACAGTATACCTATGAAAATTTCCGTTTAAGTTGATTATAGAACACAGGGCTATACACTCATCACCGTGCTCACCTTATCATACATATCATTATCGTGATATAGTAGTTAAATCCCAACTTTGAATTTAATAGAATTTTGCACAATATACTCATTACTCTCATTATGGTGGAGTACACATTATTACTATGGTGTATAAGTAGTATCTCAATTTTGATTATTTGGTGAATTTCACACCATATGATGATAACCTTATCAACATCATTTCAGTATCAAACACCGTTATCACCGTTATCATTTTCCTTGCAGGTAGGGCACAAAAAAATTTTGAGAATAAAATTGATCGGCCATCGTCTCCCATTAAAAAATTACATAAGTATAAACGTTATATCAAAAATTAGGGCTGATATATATTATATGGTACATTTGAGGAAGATGAGATCCTGCTTTACTTGTAAACAATATTATTGATAGATTATCAAAAAAAAAGAAAGAAATAGAGGGAATATAAGAACATACCAGGATAATTAATATAAGGGGGATTCGCACCCAGCACCCAAACGTTGGTCAAATAATCCACTTAACACTGAAACGTTCCGAAACCTCACTTGGCACCCAAACGTTGTCAAAATTGACTCAATTAACACCAGAAAACCGGCTGTTACCTTTGACTTTTTAAATGATACCGTTGACTGAACCAAATTGATTGCAATTCGCGTGATTTACCGATTTTACCCCTGATTTATTTGATTTGGCGGTAGAATACCCAAACCGTCTGGCTTCCACCTATTCCTCTTTGCACACTTCCCCGCGTTGTTCTCTCTATCCCCTGCTCCCCCGTTTTCCCCTGCTTCCCTGCGATTTTTCTTCTTGCATGTGCAGATTTAGTACTTTGCTCATATATTTGCTGCAGTTGCTGCTAATATCTCGTTGATTTAGTGCGTGTTGGAGGGTACCTGGAAGACAATGAGTTTGAGACTACCTAAGCGACGAGATGAGCCTCCTCCCGTTTATTGTAAGATTGAAATCACCCTTGTGTTAAAGATTTTGTTTTTACTCGATTTTTAGGCATAAGCTGCATATTGTGTTCTGTAATTTGGAAATTTAGAGGATTAATGGTTGTAGACCCTTTCCATTTGCATGCGTGGAGATATTGTGGATGCTACGAACAATATTTGGGATGAAATGAAAATTTTTCCACTGTTCCCAGGCGTTTTTGTTGGAAACATATTTTTTGTCCAAGTATGATGAAAATCAGTGATCTTTATGTGCCATTGTCTATTTTGCCTCCTGCATGTCAAGGTTTTGTGGAGTCCAACAATTTTTTTTTAAATTTTCGTTTGTGCAATGCCTTGTTATTTATTAAGCAAATGTGTTTTTGATTCTGCATTTGTCAAACCCCGATGTTGTTTTGTAATTTTTTTTTACTCTGTGTTTGTAAACTGGTTTGAAATTTTCTTGTGCTCAATTATTTGCTTCACAGCTCCAAACAGTGGGCAATTCACACTCATTGTGCATTATGGGGGGCTGTTGCTGCATTTGCCTAGGTCAAACTATACTGGGGGTGACTGTTTCGTGTATGATTATGTGGAGGAGGATGAGATATCATTAGTGTACTTGGAGCAAATGTGTGAGGAAAATGGGGTATTAGGTAAGAAAAAGTATTATATGGCTGAGTTGATAAAGGTGCAAAGAACTAAAACAACTGTGACACAGACAATGAACAGAGTAGGTCAACTTCAATTGTGTAGGGTATGTAAGCAAACAGGACACAACAAGAGAAGTTGTCCAACAATTGTGGGTGAGAACTCAAGTTGTCCAACTGAGGTAAAATATATGTTGTATTCTTTTCTTTTCAACTGATTTTTATATGCTATGAAATTCACCTATATTGTATTCTTCAGTCACAGATTGATAGCCAGGTGAGAAGCAAGAGGGGACAGTTTCAAACGTGTAAGATGTGCGGTCAATCCGGCCATAACATGAGAAGCTGTCGACTTCGTGTAGGGTCACGGTCAAATGTACATTCAAATGTGCCATCTCAGGTAACAGATATATATCATCTGTAGTAACATTCAATTCTTATTTGTCACTTTATTTCATGTTTTTATTGTTCTGTCCAGCATATACCAAATGTGCAGCCTTCACCAAACGAGCAGCCTGCACCAGCCGAACAGCCTGCTCCAACAACACATCCTGCACCAACTGCGCAGCCTTCACCAAACGAGCAGCCTGCACCAGCCGAACAGCCTGCTCCAACAACACATCCTGTACCAACAACACATCCTGCACCAACTGCACAGCCTTCATCCGTTGAAGAATCAAAGACCTGGCCTCATTACAGGAAAGTTCCAGGGAGTGACAAGATTCTACCCAACTTCAAGTACCGTCAGGGGAAATTTTTCATGCCAAAGTCTCTTATCGAAAAATCCAGGCATAACAAGAATCAAGACTGAAGTTGATTGATGGGATATTAGGAATGAGGATACTGTTTATTTGTTTTGGGATTTTAGCATGAATATGGGTATGCTAGATTGACTGTTCTCTGTTTATGGCAACAGATGTTTTGTGTTGCTGCTTATTGCACAATGCTTATTGTATTTTGAATGGTGCTCAAAATGTGCACACTTTTGCTGCTTATTTTGAATGGTGCTGAGTTCTCAGTCAGACTCATTGCTTGTTTTGAATAGTGCTAAATTTTCATTCAGAATCATTTGAATCCTGCAGATTTCTTACTTTGAATTGTGTTTATATTCCATAACATTGTAAAAAGGCAACAAAACAACAAGGTCACAAAAACAAACATTACAGTTCATTTCAACCAACAAACTTACATTACACAACACTATGGAACATAACATTTTCATTTCTTAAACAAACACAACATCATTGGTCCACAACATCAACCACTGCCTAATACAAACCCACACTACATGGACAACATTTTGATCAAAATTACCCAACTAAATATCACTGCCTAATACAAACCCACGCTACATGGACAACATTTTGATCAAAATTACCCAACTAAATATCACAATGCACACCAGGATCCGGTTTTTCCTCTCCAAATGACTTATCTTCATGTTGCACTTCTTTATCTCATCTTCGTACCTACTGCACCTCCTTAGCAGCCCCGGTATAATTTGACACGCACGTTCACCCATTGGTTCATCCAACCATTGAAAGAAACCGCATCCTCCAACTCCATTCTAACAAGCAAACGGAAAAAACAGTCAAAATTTTGCCATTTTTAACTCCCAAACATTTGCAGGAATATTTTAAACTTACCCTCTTCAATGGACATGCTAGGAATCTACGTCCAGGATTTGATTTCGTCCACGAAGTTGTCTCAGCCATTTTCATACCACAATAGCAGCGCCCTTCCACACCAAATTCAGCCCTCCTCCAGCGACTACCAGCCGAAGATGAAGTAGACATCTTTATGCACAATAGAGAGAGAGAGGGAAGAATGAAGATATTGAATTAATCTTGGATGTTGTTTCATTTTGTGCATTTGGGGTCTAATTTATGTAAAGAAAACAGAGGGAAGCGGTAGGAGCAGTAAGGAGGGAAGCAGCAGTCGTTTTTTTTGGAGGGGAACATATTTTGGCGCTAAAATTTATTGAAACCGGCTGCAGTAGGTTAGCAGCCGGTTTCTGGTGTTAATTGAGTCAATTTTGACAACGTTTGGGTGCCAAGTGAGGTTTCGGAACGTTTCAGTGTTAAGTGGATTATTTGACCAACGTTTGGGTGCTGGGTGCGAATCCCCCATTAATATAAAGTCAACATCTACTATGTCAAAGTATGTCATGAAAATGTCGTCAGGGCATATCCCAGTAGTTCCAGGTAGGAAGTTTCGAAAGGAACGTCAGGGGTTCGAACGTTGCCGAAAAATGTTTGAACTCTCTCCAGGCTAGCTGCATAGTATGCGAGCACTATTGGCCAATAGAATGACCTGATAGGCTGACAGGCCAACCCGTCGGTTGTTCATTCGGTGTTAATGGGCTCCTTGTGCTGTCTCTGTATCATGACAAACTTCTATCAGTGGCCCTGGAAACCTGATTTACGTCCCTACACACCCGGTCGGTTGTTCATTCGTTGTCAATGGACTCCTTGTGATGTCTCTGTATCATGACAAACTTCTACTAATGAGCCCTGAGAACCTACTTTACATCCCTACACATCCTGTGAGACCGGAGATAACATAGACTCTTACTGGTTGGGATTCAATTAAGTATGTCATGAAAATTTTGAATTGTCCAAACTATTAAATCCAACAAACATTCCATCAAAACCATTACGTATATAATGTGTAGACGTAATGTAGTTGCGGAGACGATACAAAGACACGGAAGATAAACATGCACACATAATTAATGCAGGCATAATAATGACTCATTAATTTGTTCAGTGGATCAAACCCGATTATCGAGACGTTTAAATCTTTGTGCGTGTAACATGTGGATACTGGAGATTTTCTTTTTCCAGTTACGATATTTCCATCTTATTTCTCTATTTTTATTTTTTCCTATCAACTTTCATGTCACATACCTTTCAAAAAGAAAAAAAACTTTCATGTCACATTTGTAAATTTACAAAAGAAACGTTGTTGTATTAATTTGTCATCGTTGACTATCTACATTTTAGAATTTGTTGTCTATAATGAAAAATTGAAAATTACAAATGGTTAATTTTTTATTTAGGTTTGAAACATATAAACAATTTGAGACACGTGACATATAAGATACTTGTTTTATCCTGAAAGAAACTTTTTGTGGATTTCTCGACATTTTAAGAGAAATCCAATTCTATTGGTAGCAAAAAGACGAAATCCTTCACCCAGGGTCTCCCACTACCCTAGTCTCATGAAGCTTTGTGGAGGATACAAATCAGACACACATCGGCCTCTTAGATCAGTGATGATGCAAATCAGGTGCCCAGTGGCCTCCTAGATCAGTGAAGCTGCATACGGTGACACATCACAAGGTGTACAAAATAGTAGAAATGGAGCAATTGTCCCCTACAGACTAGCAGAAGTAGAGCATCCACACTGTGCGCGTCTCTGGATTCGAATCCTTGCTTTCTTGATAGCAATTCTTAATCCGAGTACCAACTGGACTACGCTGTGGGAGCGAAATCCATTTCCCCTCCTATGAGCGAATGATGGGATGACTTGATGTCCTTTATTTATAACACAAATATACATGGATACGTACATACATAATATATGTATGTGTGTATATATACGTATGTTTATACACACATCACCCATATATATGCGCGCGCACGCACACAGATATATATATATATATATATATATATATATATATATATATATATATATATATATATATATATATATAGTGTGTGTGTGCACGTTTGTATGTATGTGTTTGTGCTTTTGTATATATATTCCCACACACAACATCACACTCAAATGAAGGGAAAATAGAAATGATTGAAGATCTGAATGTGGAAAATCATACTTCCCATATCTCAGAAATATTGTGTAATTTGACTTAGACACAATTTAAGAAAGATAAAATATTTTTGTAAATATTTATATTTTATACTTTGTTGGTTACTTCATGCAAAAATGAGCAATTTTATAATTGCTAATTGAAAAGGTAATATAAAACTTTCACTACTAAAATTTTTCTATTTTTTTAAAAAAAAGGACAATATTTTTTGAAAAAAAATAAAATAAAAGCTAAAATAATATATATTTTTTCCCTCGTGATTTTGTGTATAAGAGTGGATTTAAAAGTAAAATTTGTACATCCTCTACGTACAGTAAACTTGAATAGAAGTAAAAATTTAACGTATCAACAAGTGGCAAAAGAGTGAAACATTAAGTGTCGCATAACTGAGTGTTATTAATCCTTTAGGAGTGTAAGATATATAGAGTAAAAAGACAAAATGTCTAGCTCGAGTTTTTGTTGTCCCAACCCTATAAACATGCGTGAATGATGTAAATCAGGAATCTAGCGGTTTACTAGATTGGTAAGACGTTTATTAGACAACCCGTTCAAGATGTAAACCGGACATGTAACATATAACTTAATTGGGTTGGATTAAGTCTTTTGGTCTTCACGCCCAGATAAGGGTTACTCTCATACATGTGTCGTGATTTGATATACTTTTTTGGAGCAATATTTTAACTTGAGTATCAACTGAGTTACGCAATGGGAGCAAAATTGTATAAAGTGCACTCCATGAGCATACAATATGAGAATACCCCAACCGATGCAGGAATGTTCTTTCTTCAGCATATTTTAGTTTCTGTACCATATAACAAAGATTTTAAATATAGTAGAAATAATATTAATAACCTCGTCCCATGAACTTTAAGATAGGAAAAGATGATTTTGAACATATTGTAAAACAACCAGATGCTGTCCCCCAAACTTAAAAAGTGCATGAGCATATATATATATACATATATATATATATGAAGAATCGAACTCGAGACCCGGAAATATGATAAATGTTATTCAACCGCTAGACCTAAAGGTTTTTCGCATATATGTATGTGTGTATGTGTGTGTGCTTTTTTTTTTCTGCATGACCTTGATATGTGTATTGTAAGTTATTTATTTTAAAAGAAAATAAAAAATCTTGAATTGAATCATATATCACCGTGTTTCAGGAAGAAAAACACAGCAAGACACATGTGAATGTTTATACCGATGCACCGTATTAGTTTCTTACCCTAGGACCACTTTGAAAGACAACTTATAACACCAAAAATCTGAAAATGGTCATACAAAGGCAGGTCGATGTAGGTATGCTTGTAGTTTTAATTATACCATCTTCGTTACATGTCAACTTTACGTATGTTTTTCTTTTATATTTTATTAATTAATAAGCAACTAGATTAAATACACAAAGATTCCTCTCATAACCTGTATACGTTACAAGTCTTCAAAATTTGGTTAAATTAATAAATTGGCCAAATTAAAAGACATTAGGCTTCATGAACATGGGAAGATTTCTTTAGTAGAATCACTCCAAGACAACAGAAAGAACTAAAAACAAAATTGTCTTATTGTTTTAGAGGCTACCGCTTATGGCGAGGTATGGAAAGTCGGATGTACACAACCATACACATGTGTTAGAAACATACAGAGATTGTTTCTGGATGACCCATAATAAAAATTGCGTCAAGATGTGCCGATCAACAGCTACTTCACAATATAAGAATCGCAGTCAATCTAGTGAATCATTTTGCTTTATTCTATCATATTAAATGTGTACTTAACTCCATTCAAAATAGAAACACGAAAGAACCAAAAACAGAACAGGTTTTATAGATTTCAGTCATGTTTTTCCCATATAACTTAAAAGATAACTTTTGAAGAAAGAATCCGATAAAAATTAAATAGGAAGAAATTAAAGAAACCAATATAATGGAAGGAGGAACACTTGTGGTCTCCATAGATCCGGTATAGAGGGGATAGGATCCCCTCACCGCAAAAGGGTGCGGTGACGCATGGCCGTGCGACACGTGGCAGCAAGGAGGGGCGGTGAGGCTAGATGCGGGTGATCCTCATCTAGCCTCACCGCCCCCTCTTGATGCCACGTGTCGTGTGGTCATAAAAAGGATGAGAAAAGTGGGGTTAGGAGATCCCAACTCGGTACAGAGGTAGTTATATTAAATGAATATTAAAAATAAAGAATTTATGCTTGAAAAGTGAGCACGTGCCACCAACTCAAGGAAAGAAGACTAAATGATGCTTTGTTATATTTGGTTCATTCACTGTTGCAGACGCAGACAAATTGTACTCTTTGCAGAATACTCTTTTTAACTTAATGGTCTAAATTTATTAGTATTGTTGAGAGTTGGATATACCCTTATGATTTCGTGGACCATATCATGTTGTGCTGTACATTATTTCATATAATTTATGTTTTCTTTACGTGGAAAAGAGAGCATGCATTGGATTAACTAGTAAGGTTGCTATTTTGTAACTATAAAGTCACGCGTTGGAGCCACAAAGATAACCTCTTATACAAAGTATAAGACAAGACCGCGTACATCAGATCGGTGCAATGGAAACTTTTTTTTTTTACGTGGAGAAATGAAATTAATAGTTCGACAATATTTATGTGGTCCGGTAAGTGGTATTTCAATATTTTAATTCAAAGGTATGTAATATTTGCAAAGTGCACGATCCTGTACTTTTGCTTACTGTTGGGCATTCACTAGACGTGCTATACTTAACTGTTCAATGTACTTGCAAATGGCTGACTATTTGCAAGAGTAATAAAAACATGGTTGTGAATTATATTACATAAAACGAGATTAATATAACCGTGGAAAAGATAAGATTTATTTACATACATCCGACTTCCTATACTCTGTGCCATAGATGGATATTAATGTTGAATAGACTGTTGCGGGAAAATTTTTATCTTACAAGACGATTCTTACCAAACGATGAAGAGAGTAGAGTGATTATTTCAACACTTACTTGAAATCTGTTAGAAAACGTGTATGAATATGGATATCAAACAAAAAAAATTAACAAAAAGAGTAGAAAGCCGAGACATAACAAAAGTTGTTATCCTTAAAACTAAAATGTCTCCACCATGAGCGAGGTGAACTACGCGACACAACTCTCCCAGGATATAACGGTTTCTTCCTTTCGTTCGCTCTACAAGAGGAAGATAAATTTGCACAAGAGAAGTATTTGATAATAGAGGAAGAAGAATAGAGTATTGGAGGAGAAACAATGCTGAAATTTTTCAGAAATTTGCAAATGTTGTTTATATCTTTTAAGATAACAAGACCTTATATTTATAGGTCTTGGATTGTGTAGAATCACACTTTAAAAACCTATTTTAGCAGATTAATTAAGCTCCATGTCAGTTGAACACCGTTCATGTATGAAGGGAGATGATTCTTAAATCAAAAGATGCAATTCAAAGTGAATAGTTCTGTCTTTTGGCACATCGATCGATCGATGTCACTTCGATCGATCAATGTCATCGATCGATGTTGGACAGAGACTTCCAATTTTGCTTCCTGACCACATCAATCGATCGATGTCATCGATCTATGTTGTACAAAAAGTTCCAAGTTTGCACCATACCACATCGATCGATCGATGTCATCGATCTATGTCCAACAGAACACTCAACTTCATTTTAGCTTTCAATTGTTTCGATCCAACTCACACATAGATCGATCCAAGTGATTTCTTTTAAGTTTAAAGTGTTTAAATCATTTTTCAATCTCCCAAATAACATCTTACATGTTTATATATAAATTTAGAGCACATTTTAAAGTACTTTAACGTAATTTCCAACAAAATCATCGTAGAAAAATTACGTAGATGTTCTAAAAGATGGAGTTTGATATTTATGAAGGCGAAGGACGTTTAGAATTCAACTTTCTAAAGAAATAAAGAAAGCCAATAATGTTTCTGCATTGTAGTGATTTGACCGCTCGAAATCAGCTGTCTCAACGTCTCTCACATACGCCCCCGTAGACACAGATACATACATGTCAGTGAGGACAGATGCCAAACATATGTCTTTAATTTATTATGGAATTTCGTAATTTAATGTCTTCGCAAACGTTTTTTTGTTTTGTCTTCACTTTAGTTTACATAAAAATTTCTGATCTTCATAGACAAATATACTGCAACTAGCTTTTGGAAATCCGTTCACCCCATTTTACGTTATGTGATCATATGTGTTGCTTACATATTTTTTACATGAAAATACCGTTGGAGAATTAAAGGTTTGGGCTTTGGCACATAGTTGGAGATTTAATGTTTGGGCTTTGGCCCATTAGTGAGTGTTGCTAAACTTGGTTGAACAACGTACTTTGAGCTTAATGAGTTTCCGATAATGAAAATCGAAAACTAGTGTATCCTTAATTATTTACGTGACGAGTAGTTAATTTTAGGATGTGGAATCACTCAATTATGATATTGGGTGAATGTGAAATTAATGTTCAAAGTAGATGAAAAACGTTGTGGATGGGTGACGTGTCACCCTTGTGGAGGAATACCACATTGGATGTGTCCATGTTGCATAAATAGCTTCTGACGGACATCGATCGATGACATTGATCGATCGATGTCACTTCGATCGATCGATGTCATCGTTCGAAGTTGATCAGAGAGCTTCAGTCGATTCTGTCTTACATCAAACGATCACTTCGATCAATCGATGTCACTTCGATCGATCGAAGTTGGACAAAAAGGGTTCGAAGTGATTCTGAGTACATCGATCGATCACATCGATCGATGTGGGACAGCGGGCAGAATCTCTTCGGTTATGCAGTTTTGTTTCAAACTTGAAACAAACACTATCCTCCTACAAAGATGAGATCAATCTGTTGTGATCTAACGGCGGTGGGAGAGGCAACTTTAATCTAACGGTCGAGATTTAAAATGTCTTAACCGCTTAACCGAATGTGGCTTCCATCTAACGATCCAGGTTTAAACCTGCGAATCAATCTTTAATCTAAAGGCTGAGATTAAACCATCCTAATCTAGATAGGAGGTTTTAATCTAACGGCCTAAATTAAACTACGGTTTTGATCCAACGGTCACGGTACCTTGTTCTCCAACCGAGTCCCCTATATAAACAGGGCAAAGGGTGCATTCATTTTACACTTGCTCAAGCATTCGTAGCATACTATACTCATAGCACTCGAGTCTTGCATACCGTCCAAGAGAAGTCAGGACACTCTAGCGTTCGAAGTAGTTCAAGTTCACTAGTGCCGCTCAACTGAACAGGTACCTGTTGTATCCTGGGAGACGATTGCTCACACCGGTTGGGCACAGTATACCGGAGCAATACGTCTTAAGGACAGAGTCCTTGACTCGCCCCGGGTTTATTTTATTTTGTTATTTCATACGCACACACTAAACGACTGCGTCTTAGTGCAGGAGTGATTGTTTCCAACAATCTTAAGACGTATTCCTTTTTATTCAATTACTTCCTGTACTGTTTTGTTTATTTATGCAAACCAGTGCTTTACTGATTTGCAGTCTTCTTCTACTCATTCTTGAACCTGTGTCTGTTCTGATCATTACGTTTTGATCGAACTGAACAGGAATGGAGAACGAAAGCTCGAACTCTGTTCACGGCTTTAATGGTGCTCATCCGTGTCCGCACCAGAAGGGGCAAACAATGTTGCTGCCAGACCGCAGTTCAATACGGTTCCGTTGGCACCAACTGGAGGGCCTCAGATGAACCCGGCTGCCACTGCTGCTCATGTGGAGAAGCCGGAAAAATTCGCCGGCAGTTTTTTCAAGAGGTGGCAACAGAAGATGCTGTTCTACCTCACGGCGCTGGGATTAGCCAGAATGCTGAGCGAGGATCCACCCGTGGTTGAAAATGTGCAGGATCAACAACAAAATATGCAGAACGCCTTGGGTGCTGAAGCTTGGGCGTACACAAATTTTTATTGTGTAAATTTGATTCTGAGTTGCCTAGATAATACTATCTATGGCGTGTTTTGTACATATAAAACTGCAAAAGCTTTGTGGTCGGCTTTAGATAAAAAGGTATCGCACAGAAGATGCGGGTACGAAAAAATTGATAGTTGGGAAGTTTCTCGACTATAAAATGTTAGATTCCAAAACTGTAATTTCGCAGGTGGAAGAAATACAGATGTTCGTTTCTGAAATGGAAGAGGAGGGCATGACGCTCAGTGAATCTTTCCAGGTTGCGGCTGTGATTGAGAAGCTGCCTCCTTCGTGGAGGGAATTTAAGAGCTATCTCAAACACAAGCGAAAAGAAATGAAAATAGAGGACTTGATTGTTCGTCTTCGCATTGAGGAGGACAATCGGCGTGCCGAAAGAAAGCCGTCCACATCTTCTGGTCAAGCCAAGGCTCATGTTGCTGAGGCGAAGAACAAGAAGAAAAATAACACTTTGAGCGTGAACGTCAAGGGCAAGGAAATTGCAAAGAAGTTCACATGTAAGTGTTATAATTGTGGTACACCAGGGCATTGAAGCAGTGAATGCCGAAAGCCCAAAAAGACTCAGAATAAAGCGAAAGCAAATCTGGTCGGCGCAATGGAAGACTTGAACCTTTGTGCAGCGGTGACCGAGTGCAACGCAGTGGGAAACCCGCGGGAATGGTGGGTGGACACAGGGGCCACTCGACATGTTTGTGCGAATAGGGCCATGTTCAGAGAGTACGTGTCCACGACAAACAATGAGCAGTTGTTCATGGGAAACTCCAACAGCTCGAAGATCGAAGGATCGGGCAAGGTAATCCTGAAACTCACCTCAGGAAGGGAGTTGACTCTGCAAATGTGCTGCATGTTCCTGACATAAGGAAGAACCTGGTTTCTGACGCGCTGCTAGTCACTCATAGGTTCAAGCTTGTTTTTGAGGCAAACAAATTTACACTTTCTAAAAGTGGGGTGTATTTGGGAAAAGGGTATCTTTCTGATAACATGTTCAAATTGAATGTTATGACAATTGTACCCAAAAATATTACGCCCACCGAGGCTAATAAAATTGTTTCCTCTTCTGCTTACATGCTTGAGTCTTCCTGTTTATGGCATTTTCGTTTGTGACATGTTAATTATAAGTCAATACAACGAATGATTAATCTTGACTTGTTACCCAAACTGGACTTTAGTAATAAAGAAAAATGCCAAATATGTGTTGAAGCGAAATTAACAAAAGCGCCATTTCCTTCAACTGAACGAAACACTGAATCATTGGATTTAATTCACACAGATTTGTGTGATTTAAAGTTTGTGCAAACAAGAGGTGGTAAAAAGTATTTTGTAACTTTTATCGACGATTGCACACGATACTGTTATGTATATTTGCTAAATAGCAAAGATGAGGCCCTTGATGCTTTCAAGGATTATAAAAATGAAGTTGAGAATCAACTTAGCAAACGAATTAAAACAATTCGTAGTGATAGAGGTGGTGAATATGATACACCGTTCAATGAATTCTGTTCAGAACATGGCATTATTCATCAAACGACTGCGCCATATTTACCTCAATCGAATGGTATTGCTGAACGCAAAAACCGTACTCTAAAGGAGATGATGAATTCTATGTTGATAAGTTCGGGTTTACCTCAGAACTTGTGGGGGAAGCAATTCTCTCAGCCAACGTCATTTTAAATAGGATTCCGTCCAAGAAGACGGATAAAACCCCATATGAACTTTGGAAAGGCTATAAGCCTAGTTACAAATACTTGAAAGTGTGGGGGAGTCTGGCGAAGGTTGCTATACCTAAACCAAGACAAGTTAAAATTGGGCATAAAACAATTGATTGCATATTCATTGGTTATGCAACGAACAGTAGTGTATATCGTTTCTTAGTGCACAAATCGAACATTCCTGAGATACATGAAAATGTTGTCATGGAATCGAGGAATGCAGTGTTCTTTGAAAATGTCTTTCCAAAGAAAGACAAAGACAATCAAGAAGCAAGTACTAGTAAGCGAATGCGTGAGACGACTCCTCAAGAAACTGAGGAACCTCGTCAAAGCAAACGAGCCAAAATACCGACGTCTTTTGGACCAGATTTTCTAACCTATATGGTAGAAAATGAGCCAAGGAATTTTTCCGAGGCTATGTCAACCCCAGAAGCTCCATTCTGGAAAGAGGCAATTAATAGTGAGATAGACTCAATTCTTCAAAATCACACTTGGGAGTTGGTTGACATTCCACCTGGAAGTAAACCGCTTGGTTGCAAGTGAATTTTCAAGAAGAAACTTAAAGAGGATGGGTCTATTGGGAAGTATAAAGCCAGGTTAGTAGCCAAGGGCTATAGACAGAAAGAAAGCTTTGACTTCTTTGACACCTACTCACCAGTGACTAGGATCACTTCCATAAGGATGCTAGTAACCATTGCTGCAGTCTATGATTTGGAAATCCATCAAATGGATGTAAAGACTGCCTTTCTTAATGGTGAGTTAGAGGAAGAGATTTATATGGAACAACCCGAGGGGTTTGGCGTTCCAGGACAAGAAAGGAAAGTATGTAGACTTGTTAAGTCTTTGTACGGACTTAAACAAGCACCCAAGCAATGGCATTTAAAGTTTGATCAGGTAATGATGTCAAATGACTTCAAGATCAATGAATGCGACAAGTGTGTGTACATTAAGAGCACACAGAATGCATATGTGATAGTATGTCTCTATGTAGACGACATGCTTATCATGGGCAGTACTCGTGACATCATCTTGAGTTCAAAGAAGATGTTAACACGAAACTTTGATATGAAGGACATGGGAGTTGCCAATGTTATTCTAGGAATTAAGATTTCTAGGGTGACTGAGGGACTCATACTGTCACAAACTCACTATATTGAATCAGTTCTGAAACGGTTCAATATGGATGATGTGAAACCGGTAAAGACCCTGCTCGACTTAAGTATGCACTTAAGGAAAAATCGAGGCGAACCTGTAGCTCAGTTAAAATACTCTCAGGTGATCGGGAGTCTGATGTACATAACGAATTATACAAGACCAGACTTAGCTTGTTCGGTAAACAAGTTGAGCAGGTTTACCAGTAATCCGAGT
>AP025073.1:26287635-26322311 GCA_036186865.1 Eustoma russellianum | reverse complement strand
CTATATCTTGATACGTCAAGTGGAGTATGGCAAAATACTCTTGATAGGAATCACCTATGTAAGTGTGAAGTGGGGCCGCTTCTATGAGAAAGTCTAGGAGGCAAGATTTCTCTAAAACACTTTCTGAAACCAGGTTGTTCATGGCCAAAACGAACACAACCATGAGAACCAAAACGGTGTTAAAGGAAATATTGTGTGAGTATCGTTGTCTTGGTTCACAACAAAGGCTGACTAGTTCAAGACATCAAGTCACTATTTAGCCGAGTGAATCCGATGGTACATTACTATGAAAGGTTCAAAGCCAGAAGCTACCTCTTCTGATGCAATATTTTCTTGTCTGACTTCTCTTCAGAGTCTACATATGCATTTGCATTAATTTCCATTCATATGGGGGATTGTTGGAGAATTAAAGGTTTGGGCTTTGGCCCATAGTTGGAGATTTAATGTTTGGGCTTTGGCCCATTAGTGAGTGTTGCTAAACTTGGTTGAGCAACGTACTTTGAGCTTAATGAGTTTCCGATAATGAAAATCGAAAACTAGTGTATCCTTAATTATCTACGTGACGAGTAGTTAATTTTAGGATGTGGAATCACTCAATTATGATATTGGGTGAATGTGAAATTAATGCTCAAAGTAGATAGAAAACGTTGTGGATGAGTGACGTGTCACCCTTATGGAGGAATACCACATTGGATGTGTCCATGTGGCATAAATAGCTTCTGACGAACATCGATCGATGACATTGATCGATCGATGTCACTTCGATCGATCGATGTCATCGTTCGAAGTTGATCAGAGAGCTTCAGTCGATTCTGTCTTACATCAAACGATCACTTCGATCGATCGATGTCACTTCGATCGATCAAAGTTGGACAGAAAGGGTTCAAAGTGATTCTGAGTACATCGATCGATCACATCGATCGATGTCATCGATCGATGTGGGACAGCGGGCAGAATCTCTTCGGTTATGCAGTTTTGTTTCAAACTTGAAACAAACACTATCCTCCTACAAAGATGAGATCAATCTGTTGTGATCTAACGGTGGTGGGAGAGGCAGCTTTAATCTAACGGCCGAGATTTAAATTGTCTTAACCGCTTAACCGAATGTGGTTTCCATCTAACGATCCAGGTTTAAACCTGCGAATCAATCTTTAATCTAAAGGCTGAGATTAAACCATCCTAATCTAGATAGGAGGTTTTAATCTAACGGCCTAAATTAAACTACGGTTTTGATCCAACGGTCACGGTACCTTGTTCTCCAACCGAGTCCCCTATATAAACAGGGCAAAGGGTGCATTCATTTTACACTTGCTCTAGCATTCGTAGCATACTATACTCATAGCACTCGAGTCTTGCATACCGTCCAAGAGAAGTCAGGACACTCTAGCGTTCGAAGTAGTTCAAGTTCAGTAGTGCCGCTCAACTGAACAGGTACCTGTTGTATCCTGGGAGACGATTGCTCACACCGGTTGGGCACAGTATACCAGAGCAATACGTCTTAAGGACAGAGTCCTTGACTCGCCCCGGGTTTATTTTATTTTGTTATTTCATACGCACACACTAAACGACTACGTCTTAGTGCAGGAGTGACTGTTTCCAACAAATACACCGAAGGTCTCAACTGGAATGATATAAAATCAGTACTATATATGTCCACGCGTACACAACTCTGAATAGAAAAATGATTCGGTCAATTATATTTCAAAACTGATGGTATTACATCCCTTTTCACGATTATTTCAGGATCTAAGATGTTTTCCGCACGAAGAAGGTCTAACGAACATATTATATTGTTGTTAATACGTACACATATATGTATTTTACACACACATGCGTATATACACATAGAATATATGTATATATATACTCTATGTATATGTAATATATATACATACATAGTTCACATGACATAGTCCAATTGGTATTCGGGTTGGAATTTACACCAAGAGTTTAAGAGTTCGAATCCAGGAACACGCATAGTGTGAGTGCTCCCCTGCTACTAGGTCAAAGGCCTAGTTTGCGGGGGCGCCTTGTGTGGGTCACTGTGTAAGTCTTCACCCAACCTAAGAGGCCGCTGAGCTCCTGATTTACCTCCTCTACGATACTCTTTAGAGCTGGAGCGGTGAGGGCGCCTGAGGAGAGGGATTTGACTTTTTGCTCCCATATATATACACATACATATATATGTATGTATTGACACACCGAGAGAGCAAAAATTTAGCCGGGATTTATTAAGTATTAGACATTTATTAGATATTATCTTCAGATAATATTTGTAAATATTAGGATAATACTTTTTGGTTGGAGATATGTAAGGAAGGTTAGGATGTAGATAAAGTAGTTGAGGGATTCTAGAGATTTTATCCCATCTTTTGGTGTAGTATACTTGTATATTAAGACTTCTGCTGATAGTGAAATATACGACTTAACAGTTTAATCAAATCTTTATGGTATCAGAGCAAAACAAGTCGTACACGCTTGGTTAGTTGCCCAGTCGATCGTTTCTTGCTTTTTCTCCATTATCGTTTTTTTCATCTAGCGTCGACCTCCTTCCACCATGACCCAACCGACCACCACCGAGGCAGCTCCAGCACCATCACCTGCTATCGATTCCAAATCACCCTACTATCTTCATCCTTCCGATCATCCAGGTCTCGTGTTTGTTACTCAGCCGTTGAGTGACGAAGGAGAAAACTATTTCGTATGGAAGAAAGCTTTTCTTAATGCCCTAAAGTCCAAGAATAAGGCAGGGTTCATCGATGGTACTATTGTTGCTCCTGAGCATACATCCGCCACCTATGATCAGTGGCAGCAGTGCAATGCTGTTGTTTTGTCTTGGCTATCTAATGCTTTGTCGAAGGAGCTTCAGGGAGCAGCGGCTCATGCTGACACCGCCCGGGCCGTGTGGGTAGATTTGGAGGAACGGTTTTCCCAAGGAGTGGATGCACGAGTGTATGAACTCCGTCATACCATTGCAGGGCTACGTCAAGACCATAGCACGGTGTCGGCTTACTATGGTCGGCTCAAGGCGGCTTGGGGTGAGTTACATTCTTTTGAATTTCTGCCTATGTGTACTTGTGGCAGGTGCACGTGTGAGATGACCAAGGTAGTCGATAAATTTCGTGAGAAGGAGATGGTGTTTGATTTTCTCATGGGCCTTGATGAAGCCTTCAACACCATTCGTTCGCATGTTCTTAGCATTGACCCCTTACCCAGTATTGGTAGGGTTTATGCGTTGGTGGCACAAGAGGAGAAACAACGGTCCGTCGCTCGCAATTTGCTCCCGCAGCTCGAAGCCGCAGCCATGGCGGCGGCTCCTAACCTTCAGCGCCGTCAGTCGTCTGCTAGCAAGGGGGAGTGTCCGCGTTGTTCACATTGTGGTAAGACTGGTCATTTACGTGAAAAGTGTTATAATTTGATTGGCTTTCCCTCAGACTGGTGGGTTCGGCGTCCTCGTGGTTCACCTCAGTCAGCCGAACCTTCGGCCTTGGTTGGCGGAGGGGCGGTGCCCTCTGCTGGCCCCTCTGCGTTCGCAGGTTTAACTGCCGCCCAGCAGCACCAAGTTACTCAGCTTCTGGAGCATTTTAAGGAGGGGTCCTCATCGGCAGGGCAGTCAGTCACCCCCCTGCCTCACTACTGCCGCTAGACGCAAGTAAGTCTTGTCTCTTTCCTGCTTCTTCTGTTGTTTGGGTTCTTGACAGTGGCGCCAGTGCACATGTTACCAATGATCCCGCTGTGTTGTCTAATGTTCAATGGGTTGCTGATGGAAGCCATGTCACCACACCGAACGGCCACCTTGCTCCCGTTCGTGCAATAGGTTCCATTTCTTTTCCACATGGTCTTTTGTTGAAGCAAGTTTTGGTTGTTCCAGATTTTAAGTTTAACCTTTTGTCTATCAGTCAGTTATCTCGAGACATCAACTGTACCGTGACCTTTTGGTTGGATGTTTGTGTTATACAGGCAATGCCCTCGAGGAAGCTGATTGGAGTGGGTAGGTTGCGCGATGGCTTGTACTACCTGGAGCAATCGGCCCCTTCGTTCTCTACTTCCCTGCTGACTGCTGTTCAGAATAAAGATGCAACTGTTTGGCATCGTCGTTTAGGCCATCTTCCATTGTCTCGGTTTCGTTTCATTTCTGATTGTTCGTTTCATTTTTCTCATAATATATTTTGCGATGCTTGTTGTCGAGCCAAGCAAACTCGTTTGTCATTTCCATTAAGTACTAGTACTTCTGCAAATAACTTCGATCTTATTCATTGTGATATTTGGGGTCCTTACAAAACCCCCACTTTGTCTGGTGCTCATTATTTTTTGACAATTGTCGATGATCGCAGTCGTTTTACTTGGGTTTATTTGATGGCCTATAAGTCCGAGACATATCGTTACTTGCTGCATTTCTTTCACTGGGTACGTACACAGTTTAATATTTTTGTCAAAACTGTCCGCACTGATAATGGCTTAGAGTTCACTAATAGTGCACTTCTTGAGTATTATTCGGCTCATGGCATTGTTTCTCAAACATCATGTCCCTATACTCCGCAGCAAAATGGGGTAGTCGAACGTAAACATCGTCATGTCCTTGAGGTTGCACGTGCACTTCGGTTCCAAGCACACTTACCACTTCAGTTTTGGGGGGAATGCATTCTTACGGCTACTTATCTTATTAATCGTATGCCTTTGACTGCTATAGCTGATAAAACACCGTATGAAGTCTTACATGGTCATTTGCCTTCTTATTCTCATCTTCGCGTTTTTGGGTGTTTATGTTATGGGTATCAGTCTGCTAAGCCACGGGATAAGTTTGCCTCTCGTTCGGTTCCCGATGTTCTCCTTGGGTATCCTTCCGGCCAAAAGGGTTATAAAATATATGATCTTGCTACTAAACGTTTGTATGTTTCGCGTCATGTGCATTTTGAAGAAAGTGTTTTCCCTTTTGCTTCCATGTCCTCACCCAAACCCGATTCTACTAGGCTTTCATCCCCTTTTCCTTTGGTTTGTGATGACGTCGAGCCTCCCACCATACCCGTGTCCCCCCAGCCTGGTGCCGTGTTCGAACCCCCCTCTGCAGCTGCTCCATCGTCCGTCCCCTCCCCTTCGGTTGCTGCCCCCGATCCACCCCAGCTCGCGCCACCCGGGACCGCCGTCCCCCTTCTCACTTGGAGGCTTATGAGGTTGACCTTCCTGTTTCCCTTCAGCCGTCGTCGCGCCCCCCTCTAGCAGCTCACTCTACGGTATTTTCTCTATCTCACTTTCTTTCTTATTCGAAGTTGTCTCCATCTTATCATACTTTTGTAGCGGCCATCTCTGCCACAGATGAGCCCACTTCGTTTCGGCAGGCAGTTCAGTATTCTCATTGGCGTGATGCCATGCAACGTGAGATTGATGCTTTAGAGGCTAATCACACCTGGTCTCTTGTTTCTTTACCACCGGGTCAGCGTGCTATCAGTTCTAAATGGGTTTACAAAATTAAATACAATCCTGATGGTACTATCGAACGTTATAAGGCTCAATTGGTGGCTCGTGGTTATACTCAGGTTGAGGGTGTTGATTTTCATGAAATATTTGCACCAGTTGCTAAATTAGTCACTGTGCGTTGTTTACTTGCCCTTGCTGTTACTAAACAATGGCATATTCATCAACTGGATGTTAATAATGCGTTTCTTCATGGTGATCTTGAGGAAGATGTTTACATGAAAATACCACAGGATTTTGCCCGTAAGGGGGAGACACGTGTTTGCAAGTTGCATAAATCCTTGTATGGTCTACGCCAAGCTTCTCGTAATTGGTATTCTAAGTTCACACATGCTCTTACTGCTCTTGGTTATTGCCAATCTACTGCTGATCCCTCCCTTTTTACTATTACGCATGCTTCTTCCTTTGTTACTGTTTTGGTGTATGTTGATGATGTTATTGTTACTAGTAATGACTTGGCCCGCATTACGACATTGAAACAATATTTGGATGATCAGTTCAAAATCAAAAATCTCGGTCCCCTTAAGTATTTTTTGGGTATTGAGGTCGCTCGTTCCTCTTCTGGTCTTGTTCTAAATCAGCGTGAGTATGTTCTCGATATTTTACAAGAATGTGGTCTATTGGCTGTCGTCCGGCGCGCACGCCCATGGACCAAAAACTGCGGTTTTCTGATGATACCCCTTTGCTTGCTGATCCTACTTTTTATCGCCGTATTGTTGGTCGTCTATTGTATCTCACTGTCACTCGGCCTGATATTTGTTATGCTGTGAATCTTTTAAGCCAGTTTGTTCATGCTCCTCGCAAGTGTCACCTTGATGCAATGTTTTATTTGTTGCGCTATCTTAAGAATGCCCCAGGCCAAGGCTTATATTTTCCTGCTGCTAATTCTCTGAGTTTACTGGCTTATTGTGATGCTGATTGGGCCGGTTGTTCTACGACTCGTCGGTCTACTACTGGATATGTCATCTTTCTTGGACAATCACTCATTTCTTGGCGCTCCAAGAAGCAACACGTTGTTTCTCGTTCTTCTGCTGAGGCTGAATACCGCGCCATGGCTCATGCGTCTAGTGAGATTGTTTGGTTGCGCCGTTTGCTTGCAGACTTATGCGTCCCCCTTGCCGAACCCGTGCCTCTCCTGTGTGATAATCAAGCTGCTTTACATATTGTTGCAAATCCTGTCTTTCATGAACGCACCAAACACATCGAAATTGATTGTCATTTTGTTCTCCAGCACTATCAGTCACGTGCTATTGTTCCTCGCAAAGTATCTTCCGATTCTCAGCTTGCCGATATATTTACTAAGCCGTTAGGCCCAGATCGCTATCATCAACATCTACGCAAGTTGGGCTTTCTTAATATTCACGCTCCAACTTGAGGGAGAGTATTAGATATTATCTTCAGATAATATTTGTAAATATTAGGATAATACTTTTTGGTTGGAGATATGTAAGGAAGGTTAGGATGTAGATAAAGTAGTTGAGGGATTCTAGAGATTTTATCCCATCTTTTGGTGTAGTATACTTGTATATTAAGACTTCTGCTGATAGTGAAATATACGACTTAACAGTTTAATCAAATCTTTAACATTATTTGAAATTCCAATAGTGCCTTATGATTTAAGGTAACTGCAGTTGTTCCCCGTCTCCTTTCTACGCATATTGTCTTTTTTCCATGGCCTCATTTGAGACCGATTCTGCTTGTTTCCATTTCCAATAGAATAATATACACTCTTCTTTGATTTTGGAATATAATAAAATAAAGCAAAATGATTCACTAAATTGGTTGCGCTTCTTATATTGTGAAGTAACAGTTGATTGGCATAGCTTGATGCATCATTACTGGTCATCGGAAAACAACCTCTCTGTGTTTCTAACGCATGTGTATGGTTGCACATATCCGGCTCCCTCATATTCGGACATAGGCTGGAGCCTGGTAATGTTGTTGTGGTTGATAATTCATTCATTTTATATCTGAAAAGATTTTCCATTTCTTTTATACGAATAATATTTCCATGTACATCAAGCATAACTTTTCCCGTGAATAAGAGGAGAAATTCGATCTTAACACAAATAATGGGCCATGACGTTATTTGCTATCTTTTCGCTTTTCTTCTTTTCTTAAATAAGTAGCTTGTTGTTTCTTAAAAGAAAAAGATAATAATATTAAGTACCTTGTGATGATAGCTATTGGATATTTAGCAATCACTGAAATATATAACGCAAAAATTTATAACTAAACGTAAACATCATAATTTTTATCAACTTATGTATTTATGAAAATTTTTTGTGCAAGTTTTGCCGTCGTGCAAGTAGCATCTCACTATGTAATGATAATACAAAAATAAATAAAAGTCAAAAACGGTTGTGTATCTAAATGTGGGCTTAAAATATTATTCTTCTGCATTTTTTTATTTTATTAGTCTAACTGCTGGAAACTGATATGTTGTATAAGTAGGTAATATAAGTTAGTATATAACTCTACACACAGAGTTCTACTGTGTATGGACATCATAACAGATACTCGTAAGAGGAATTTTGATTTACAATAATGGACATATTTAATAAAATATTGTACTTCTAATAAAAAATTTCTGAAATATAGGACGTTTTGAGAAAATTCAGAAAACAACTTGGACCCAACATTCTTAACTCTAACTCTAACCTTAATCTAATCTAAATCAAACCTTATACTAATCCGAATCTAACTCTAACCCTAACACAAATCTAACTTATCCCTTACCTTAACCTAACCTAACTATAACACTAGTCCAAACCTAACCATTAAGCTAACCTAACCGTAATTGTATCCTTACATAACCTTAACCTTAACCTAATCTAACCCTAATCCAAACCTAACTCTAATCTAACTTAACCCTAATTCTAACATAACCTAATCTAATCCTAACTCTAGCCCTAACTTTAACGTAACCTAACCCTAACCCTAACCCTGACCGAACATAACTATAAACATAATCTGAACCTAATCCTAACCTTAGATCCTATCTAACTCTAACTGTAACACTAATCCGAACCTAAGCCAAACCTAACCCTAAGCTAACTCTAAATGTAACCTAACCCCAACTCGAATCTAAGCTTAACTTTAACCGAAACCTAACCTAACTTAATCCACAGTCCTAACCTATTTCTAACCCCAACCTTAACTCAAAACCCTAATCCTTACTCGAACCTAACCTAAGCCTAAGCTTAAACTAACTTAACCTAAACCCTATCCTAACTTTAATCGTAACTCAAACCTATCCCTAAACTTAATCATATAGCTAACTTAACCTTAACCCTAACCCTATCCTAAGCCTTAGGGATCATGTGTGTTTGTGGAAAAAGCCTTAATAAACAAATCATGCCATAGACCATCCGTGGGAACACCCTCCATATGAGTTCAACAGCACCGAAGCCTACTGAGGTACTCTAACAGTGAAGGTACTCTGTTGTTCTATTGGATCTTGGTGTGCCATAACAGTCCAATCAGGTGATATAATTTCATTTTTGTCTTACTATCATTGAAGTACTTTTGATTGTTTACATTTAGTTTCAAACTTTCGGCATCAGTAGCATACATTGGATTTTAGTTTTAGTTGCAATAATTGATAGAAGACGTTATGATTTTTCCGTGAGACCATGTCTAAGGAAGAGGGGTGTAGGTAAGGGGAAGGAAAAAGAAGATAGTCTAAGAGTAGCCTCTTGGAATGTAGGAACTTTAAGTGATAAACTGTTGGAGGTTGTAGATACACTTAAGAGACGTAAGATATATATAGCATGTCTCCAAGAGACCCGGTGGAAAGGGAATAAAGGTAAAGAGTGTAATGGGTATAAGCTGTTGTATTCGGGGTCAGATGGGACCAAGAATGGGGTAGGATTCTTAGTAAAGATAGAATTACACACAAATGTGATTGAAGTGATCAGACATAATGATAGAATTATGGTGTTGAAGTTAGTACTAAATAAGGAGGTAGTGGCAGTGATTTGCGCCTATGCACCTCAAGTGGGACTAGGAGAACATGAGAAGAAAGAGTTTTGGGATTGCTTAGATTTAGTGTTAAAGTCAATACTCAGGGAGGAACAAATTTGTATCGAAGGTGATTTTAATGGACACATCGGAAAGAATAGCGATGGTTTTCAGTCGGCACATGGCGGGTTTGGTTATGGAGATAGAAACGCACAAGGTAGAGATCTGCTAGACCTAGCAGTGGCCCATGACCTAGACATTATAAACTCGTTTTTTAAGAAAAAAGAATCACATTTGATCACGTTTAGCAGCGGAGGACGTAACACGCAGATCGACTATTTTCTGATGAGGCGTGAAGACCGACGGTTGTGGAGGGACTGCAAGGTTATACCAGGAGAGACAACGGTGACGCAACACCGTTTATTAGTGGTAGTTATAGCATTGAGCCAAAAGCTGAGTAAGGGGGTTGGAAAATTCCCACCCAGGATTCGATGGGGAAGTTTGAGAGACGAAAAAATTAATATATTCAGAAACAAAGTCATACCATGAAGTTATGGGAGAGAGTAATCGAGACTAGAATTAGGAGAGAAACTCAAGTTACGGTGAACCAATTTGGTTTTATGCCAGGAAGGTCAACTACGGAAGCAATACACATTCTCCGAAGATTAATGGAGAAGTATAGGGAGAAGAAGCGCGATTTACGTATGGTTTTCATCGATCTTGAAAAAGCATATGATAGTGTGCCACGTAGCCTGATCTGGGATAGTCTAGATGCAAGAGGGATCCCTATGAAGTATATAGACATAATTAAAGATATGTATGCTAGAACAAAAACAACCGTTTGTACGCCTGTGGGGAATGCAGACTTCTTTCCGGTGGAGGTAGGCCTCCATCAAGGGTCTGCGTTGAGCCCATTTCTTTTTGCAGTTGTCCTTGACGAGTTGTCAAAGTCGATACAGGAGGCAGTTCCGTGGTGTATGCTTTTTTGCTGACGATATTGTATTAGTCGCAGAGAGTAGACATACCCTGAGTATGAGACTAGAGCAGTGGAGAGATGTTTTAGAGAGAAAAGGCTTAAAGATTAGCCGTTCTAAGACAGAGTATCTCCATTGCGACTTCAGCGGCGTAGCCGACAGTGAGAATAGTCAGCTCACCATCGATGGTCAAGTGGTACCACAGGTAAGTAAGTTTAAGTACCTAGGATCATTTGTGCAGCAGAATGGGGACATAGATAATGATGTAGTACAACGACTTCAAGCAGGCTAGTGTAGATGGAGGGCGGCCTCAGGGGTGCTGTGTGATAAGAATTTCCCAACTAAATTAAAGGGAAAATTTTATAGGGTGGCAGTGCGACCGGCAATGCTATATGGGACAGACTGCTGGGCCATCAAGAGGACACAATTGCAGAAGATGGAAGTGGCAGAGATGAAGATGTTGAGGTGGATGTGTGGACATACAAGGATAGACCGGATCAGAAACGAGGTGTTTCGAGAAAGGTTAGGCGTGGCTAGTATAACAGACAAGATAAGGGAGGGAAGAATGAGATGGTTTGGGCATGTCAAGCGGAGACAGACAACGGCGTCGGTCAGAGCAGTTGAAAACCTCATTGTAGAGGGGAACAGGAGTAAAGGCAGGCCCAGACTGACTTGGGATGAGCAGATTAGGCACGACCTACCAGATTTGCATCTCTATGAGGACATGGTCCAGGATAAGAGTTCATGGAGACATAAGATTAAGGTTAACGAGGTATAGGTCATATATAGGGACACCTTCGAGCATATTTAGAGACATAGATAGGCGTAGACACTATCTACGCTATACGTTGACTTTGCACTTGGTTGCTTATGTTTTACCGTTGTTTCGTATTACGTGTATATATATACGTTATGTGTATTTTAATATCGAAAGCATCTTCTATATATTTTTTGAATTCCCTCACTAACACACTAGCACATCATATCTCTATTATTGTCATTTATGCATGTATGTATAGAGTCGGGGGTCTCACTGGAAGCCGACTCTCTATCCCTAGGGATAGAGGTATTGTCTGCCTACCATTTATCCTCCCCAGACCCTAACGATAGCTTTTGCTGTCGTTGAGATATACTGGTTACGGATGATGATGATGATGATGCTATACTTAAGCTACCTTGATATAAGGGATTCATGATAATACTGAAGAATTTGAGTACATTTTGTTTGCCGTTAGACTTGACATTCCATTAAAATTAGAATTGTTGATGTTTGCAATCCAGTAACCTAGGACGGCTTTGGCAGTGCTATCCATTGCTGTCCAAGCCTTGGATGCGCCTACCAGCTTCGTCTTAGGCATGAGCGCTTTGCATCCCAAAATAGTCTAACTTACACCCTTGGATGCAACTGCCAGTACCGTCCAAAGATGATCTTTCGACGCAACTAGCAGTACCGTCCTAATTCCCCTTAGGCTGCACTACCAAGTGTGTTTAAGTTGTTTTAGAAATTTTCACAAAACATACCATTTTTCAAAAATTTATTGTTAAAGTTGCAATATTTTATTAAATTTCTCTACTATGATATATATATTTAGGTACGGTGAATGGGTTTACCGAAATCGCGGTAATACTCACAAGTGATTTTTTTGATAATATATTATGATATTATATTTTTTTTAAAAAAAAAAGGGTTCTCCCTTACAATTAGTGCTTTAAGAAATCAAGAAGATTTACTTATAATATCCTTTTGGTTCTCTAGTTGTACATTTATCCTTTATTGCTGCATTTAAGTATGATATATATTTTATCATACATTAATTTCCAATCCAAAGACAAAAAAATCCAAATAAAACAAAATGTACCATATATACGTTATATAATAAATTTTTTTAATAACATGCATGATAAAACTTTTTAAGTACGAATCTAATTAACTATTTCAAGGCATAATAACTTATTAGTTAATTAGCAAATAGGATCTGTTGCCTATTTTTTGTTTTTGTCTTTCTCTTTTATTATGTATGTATATACATGGTTATGTATTTTAATAGCTCTCTATTTCATCATCATCATCATCATCCGTACCCAGTATATCCCAACGATAGTACAAGCTATCGTTACGGTCTCGGGAGGGTAAGTGGTAGGCAGACAATACCTCTGTCCCAAGGGATAGAGAGTCTGCTTCCAGTGAGACCCCCGGCTCTTTATGTACCTGCAGAAATGACATAATAATAAAGATATGATGTGCTAGTGTGTTAGTGAAGAAATTCAGAAAATACAAATAAGAGGCTTTCGATATTAAAATACCCATAACGTGTATATGTACATGTAATGCAAAACAACGGTAAAACATAAGCAAACAATTGCAAAGTCAACCTAAAGCTTAGATAGTGTCTACGCCTATCTATGTCCCTAAATATACTCTAAGGTGTCCCTATATATGACCTATACCTCGTTAACATTAATCTTATGTCTCCATAAACTCTTTTCCTGGACCATGTCCTCAGAGAGGTGCAAATCTAGTAGGTCGTGCTTAATCTGCTCATCCCAAGTCAGCTTGGGCCTGCCTTTACTCTTGTTCCCCTCTACAATGAAGCTTTCAATTGCTCTGACCGACGCCGTTGTTTGTCTCTGCTTGACATGCTCAAACCATCTCATTCTTTCCTCCCATATCTTATCTGCTATACTAGCCAGGCCTAACCTTTCTCGAAACACCTCATTTCTAATCCGGTCTAGCCTTGAATGCCCACACATCTACCTTAACATCTTCATCTCTGCCACTTCCATCTTCTGCAATTGTGACCTCTTGATGGCCCAGCAGTCTGTCTCATATAGCGTTGCCGGTCACTGCCATCCTATAAAATTTTCCCTTTAATTTAGTTGGAAAATTCTTGTCACACAGCATCCCTGAGGCCGCCCTCCATCTACACCAGCCTGCTTGAACTCGATGTGCTACATCACTATCTATGTCCCCATTCTGCTGTACAAATGATCATAGGTACTTAAACTTACTCACCTGTGGTACCACTTGATCATCGATGGTAAGCTGGCTATTCTCACTGTTGGCTACGCCGTTGAAGTCACAGTGCAGATACTCGGTCTTAAAACGGCTAATCCTTAAGCCTTTTCTCTCTAAAACACCTCTCCACTACTCTAGTCTCATAATCAGGGTATGTCTACTCTCTGCGACTAATACAATATCGTCAGCAAAAAGCATACACCACAGAACTGCCTCCTGTATCGGCTTTGACAACTCGTCAAGGACAACTGCAAAAAGAAATGGGCTCAATGCCGACCCTTGATGGAGGCCTACCTCCACCGGAAAGAAGTCTGTACTCCCCAAAGGTGTACGAACGGCTATTTTCGTCCTAGCATACATATCTCTAATTATGTCTATAGAGATCCCTCTTGCATCCAGACTATCTCAGATTATGCTACGTGGCACTCTATCATACGATTTTTCAAGATCGATGAAAACCATATGTAAATCGCGCTTTTTCTCCCTATACTTCTCCATTAATCTCCTAAGAATGTGTATTGCTACCGTAGTTGACCTTCCTGGCATAAAACCAAATTGGTTCACCGTAACCTGAGTTTCTCTCCTAATTCTAGTGTCGATTACACTCTCCCATAACTTCATGGTATGACTTTGCAACTTAATCTATCTATAGCTCCCACAACACTGTGCGTCTCCTTTGTTCTTATATAGAGGGACCACGACACTTTTTCTCCACTCATCTGGCATCTTTCCTGTTTTGTAAATACGGTTGAACATAGTAGTTAGCCATTAAACTCATTCTTCTCCCAAATACTTCCACGCCTCAATGGGTATATTATCTAGGCCGACCGCTTTAGCTCTTCCCATCTTCGTCAGTGCTCTTATCACCTCTCCTTGTGTGATGTTCTGACAGTCAGAGTTATTATGTTGTCATTGTTGGTTAGTGATGCTTTCTCGTTTTTCGTAGTCGGCACTACAGCCGTTGAAAAGATTGTGAAAGTATGTTTGCCATTTCAACTTGATGTCTTGTGCTTTGACTAATACATGTCCATCTTCTCCTTTTATAAACTTCCCGCTTCATAGGTCCTGCCTCTTTCGATCCTAGCTTTGGCAATCTTGAACATATCCTGCTCTCCTTATTTTGTTTCTAGTCTTTCATACATCCTTTTATAAGCTGCAGTCTTTGCCTCTGTCATTGCCTTTTTTGCCTCATTCCTGACGATTTTGTAATTCTCCTTCAATCTCACTTTCTCTTCCCAATTTGTGCATCTTAACAGCTCTCTAAAAATCCTTTGTTTGTCTTTTATTTTTTGTTGCACATCCTCGTTCCACCACCACGTCTCTTTATGTACGGACGTCTTTCCTGTTGTTACCCCAAGCGTTTCTCTCGCCGCGTGAGTAATAGTAGTCAATATAACCTCCCACATCTGATTTATGCCATCACCTAGACGATCTAGTTTCGCAGAGATGGCCTTGTCTCTGAATATATTAATTTTTTCGTCTTTCAAACTTCTCCATCAAATCCTGGGTGAGAATTTTCCAACCCCCTTACTCCGCTTTTGGCTCAATGCTATAACTACCACTAATAAACGGTGTAGCGTCACCGCTGTCTCCCCTGGTATAACCTAGCAGTCCTTCCACAACCGTCAGTCTTCACGCCTCATCAGAAAATAGTCGATCTGCGTGTTACGTCCTCTGCTGCTAAAAGTGATCAAATGCGATTCTTTTTTCTTAAAAAACGAGTTTATAATGCCTAGGTCATGGGCCACTACTAGGTCTAGCAGATCTCTACCCTGTTCGTTTCTATCTCCATAACCAAACCCGCCATGTGCCGACTGAAAACCATCGCTATCATTTCTAATGTGTCCATTAAAATCACCTCCGATACAAATTCGTTCCTCTCTGGGTATTGAATTTAACACTACGTCTAAGCAATCTCAAAACCCTTGCTTCTCCTGTTCTCCTAGTCCCATTTGGGGTGCATAGACGCAAATCACTGTCACTACCTCCTTATTTAGTACTAACTTCAACACCATAATTGTCTATTTGTATTCACTAAATTCTTTCATTAACACACTAGCACACTATATGCCTATTAGTATTTATCTATGCAGGTATGTATAGAGCTGGGGGTCTCACTGGAAGCAAACTCTCTATCCGTTGGGATGGAGGTATCGTTTGTCTGTCTATCATCCTCCTCAGACTCTAGCAGTAATGTTTGCTGTCGTTAAAATATATTGAGTATAATTGTTCTGGTTGATCTGTTACATATTTTTTGTTGGTCCAATGGCACATCTACCCCGCAGGTTTGCCATTGGGAAGCTACTGGACATCAACGGCTTTCTGTGCGGGTGATTTCATCTTGTTAATTAGGACCCGGAATTTAGTGTGTTTATATGTACGTGTATCCATCTTTAACGTTGTGACGTTGACTCACGAGTTCGAACTGTGAAACAGTTTCATGCACAAAATGTAGGATAAGGATGCATACATCAAATCGCGAAGAGGTCTAATTTTTTTATGCTATGTGCAAATACGATAGCCTAATACATCGGGAACGTATTTATCGTACGTGTATCCTTCGTATGCTATAGATTTAAAAAAAAATGATAGGCTAATTATTTCGGCCCTATAATCTTTGTGTGCCTATAGTATATGACCATATGCCATATATATAAAAAGGTAATAGTCAAAATTCTTATTTCGGCCTCATAATTCTTTTGTGTGTATAGTACACGATGATCACAGTGAGTACATCAGATCGGGACGTCTTAATTAGGTGCTACCATATCTCCGGATGGGATTCCTTCACCGCGCGGTGACTCACCGCGCTCACCATAACGCGACACGTGTTAGTACGGGAGGGTGGTGAGGCTGGATGAAGATAATCCTCATCTAGCCTCACCACCCTCCTCTGCTGCCACTGTTGGGAAATTGTAGCAAACAAGCAAGAAAGATGATCAAACAAAAGCCGAGACGAGTCTCAAGATGACTCTGTCCTTAAAGCAATTTAGTCTCTACCAACGAGCAAGGTAGACAACAAGACTAATGCTTCCCAAGATATAACGGCTGTCTTCTTTTCCTTTGCTCTAGGAGAAGAAGAATGAACTTGATTTAGAAGAGAAAGATAAAGGAGAGAATGGTAGAAAGATTGCTGAAATTTCTTTAGAATTTTGCAAGAATGTTGTATATGTTGAAGATAGCAAGATCTCATATATATAGACCTTGGATTGTGTTAAAAACCATGTTTGAAAGTCATTTCAGCAGTTTTTCTATCAGTTATGGCAGTTGTTTACCGTTCATAGGTGAAGGGAGATGATCCTTGGATCAAAAGTTGCAACCCAAAATGAAAGGTTCTGTCCGCTGGCACGTCGAACCCTCACGTCGATCGATCGACGTACGTCGATCTCTCACGTCGAACTCTCATTGAGAGATCGACGTGCCTCAGATCCACGTCGAACCCTCACGTCGATCGATCGACGTACGTCGTTCTCTCACGTCGATCTCTCACGTCGAACCCTCATTGAGAGATCGACGTCCTCAGATCAACGTAGATCTCTCACGTCAATCTCTCAATGAGAGATCGACGTCCTCTGATCAACATGGAACTCTCATTTATCGATCCACGTCCGACTAAAAGTTCCTAACATTGCAACCCATCACATCAATCTCCCAAACAACCTCATATACATTCTATATAAGTTTGGAGCACACGGAATGGTACTTTAACGTACTTTTTTCAACAATCCCCCACATGATCCAAACTTATATAAAGACAACTTCCGAACGTTAAACAACTAACCTCTCCATTATCAATCGAAGATAATGACATATAACGGACACGATGACTTGTGGTCTTGAATCGCCGGTAGTACAACTTGAGTTATATAAACGGAAGTAAGATGAACTTCGTCTTGAATCTTACTCCACTATTGTTTATATGAACAACAAGAAGACATATCATTATCTACTTCTCCAAGTTCGCGGTTTTGGTGCGATATCGGCCATGCACCTATCTCAGGTTTCATAAGCTCTCTAGAGAGTTTTCCAGGCTCTCACAGGAAGCGGCACCACTTCCAAGCTTACATAGGTGAAATTCATCAAGTGTGCACTGTTCACACCACCAAACAATATGGCTATGAATTTTTCATTAAGAGATTCTTAAAATCTCACCCTCAAGTCATTACAGTGAGCACTATCAACAACAACACCATAGGGAGAGACACTTAGATAGTGCAACATAGAATTCTTTCATGACTTGTTCTTACCACATTGAACCACGTTCGTAGGATCTCTACTAATTGTGGGTTGGGTTCCCATCATGAAGAATTCTCTACAGATGGAATAAGTCCCATCCCCCTTGATGTTTCGTAGACCAACTTCTTGTTTAGTCCTTTAGTTAAGGGGTCTGCAAGGTTAAACTTGGTTCTTACAAACTCCAAGTTTACCACCCCTGAACTAATCAACTCGCGCACAATGTTGTGCCTCAAACGGATGTGCCGGCTCTTCCTATTGTATATCTTGTTCCTTGCACGTGCAATCGCAGCCTGAGAATCACAATGAACAGATACAGAAGGCATAGGTTTAGACCATAAAGGAATATCAACAAGTAAATTCCTTAACCACTCGGCTTCTGTACTAGCAAGTTCTAAGGCAATAAATTCAGACTCCATTGTAGACTTAGCACTACAAGTTTGTTTACAAGATTTCCAACAAATAGCTCCACCACCCAATGTGAAAACATATCCACTAGTGGAGTTTATTTCATCATTATCAGTCACCCAATTAGCATCACAATATCCTTCTAACACAGCAAGTGACCCAGTAAACATTAGTCCCAAATTCATTGTTCCTTTAAGATATTTCAACAAACGTCTTAATGCACACCAATGACTCTCATTTGGATTATGAGTGTATCGTGCAAGCCTATTCACGGAATATGCAATGTCAGGCCTAGTGCAATTCATCAAATACATTACACTACCAATTATCCTAGCATATTCACATTGAGACACACTATCACATTTGTTTTTGGTCAAAGTAACATGCGAGTCATAAGGCGTACTTACAGGTTTTACATCGAAGTGATTAAACTTTCTCAACATTTTCTCCACATAATGTTCTTGAGAAAGTAAATAACCCCCACATTTCTCTATTAACTTAAGACCAAGAATTAAGTCCGCCTTCCCCATGTCTTTCATATCAAACAAAGTAGACAACAATGATTTTGTATCATTAACAACATTTATGTTGGTTCCAAATATCAACATATCATCAACATAAAGGCAAATAATGACACCATCACAATCATTAAACTTACTATACACACAACAGTCACTTTCATTTACTATATAACCATTAAACACTAATGCGTTATCAAACTTCTCGTGCCATTGTTTAGGTGCTTGCTTAAGACCATACAAAGACTTCTTAAGCCTACACACTTTGTGCTCCTGACCTTTGACTATCATACCCTCCGGTTGCTTCATATAGATCTCTTCTTCTAAGTCTCCATTTAAAAAAGCTGTTTTCACATCCATTTGGTGAATAACAAGCTTGTGAATGGAGGCAAGTGCTACTAGGACTCTAATCGTAGTGATCCTAGCAACCGGTGAGTAAGTGTAAAGAAGTCAATTCCTTCTTGTTGTGTGAACCCTTTTGCGACAAGCCTAGCCTTAAACTTATCAATTGTTCCATCCGCCTTTAGTTTCTTCCTAAAGACCCACTTACAACTGATAGGTTTACACCCTCTAGGCAAGTCCACTAACTCCCAAGTATTATTACTTAGTATAGATTCAAGTTCACTATCTATGGCTTCCTTCCAAAACTTAGAATCTATCAATCTAATCGCTTCTCCGTAAGTTTTGGGATCATCCTCTAAAATGAAGGCTGTTATGAAGTCACTTCCAAATGACTTCTCTGTTCTTTGTCTCTTACTTCGTCTAGGTTCATCAATCTCTTGTTCAACTATGGATTTACTCGACTCACCTGTCTCAAATTTAGACACACCAACGGATTGTTTGTTCATAGGAAATATATGCTCAAAAAATTCAGCATCTTTAGATTCTAATATAGCACCATTATCTATAGTCATGAATCTATAGGCTGCACTATTCTGAGCATACCCGATGAACACACAATCTCTTGTCTTAGACCCGATCTTACTTTTCTTAAAAACTGGAATTCCAACCTTAGATAGACACCCCCCACACTTTCAAGTAATTTAAGTTGGGAGCATAGCCTTTCCACAACTCATAAGGAGTTTTATCTAACTTCTTATGAGGTAACCTGTTCAAAATATGACAAGCAGTCAAGATTGCCTCCCCCCACAAATTTTCCGGCAATCCTGAACTAACCAACATGGCATTCATCATATTTTTCAACGTTCTATTTTTCCTTTCGGCTACTCCATTAGACTGGGGTGTGTACGGGGGTGTGACTTCATGAATAATGCCATTCTCTTCACAAAACTTTTGTAAAGAGTCTGTGCTATATTCGCCACCTCTGTCTGTTCTAAGCCTTTTGATTTTTAAGTCTAGTTGATTCTCAACCTCGTTCTTATAACTTATGAACTTAGACTCGGCCTCATCCTTATGACTTAACAAATAAACTTTTGTGTATCTAGAGTAATCGTCGATAAAAGTAACATAATACCTTTTACCACCTTTACTCATGTGATTCTTGAAATCACCTAAGTCACTATGGATTAGACCAAGTTTTTGTGAGACTCTATCAACTTTCTTAAAAGGTTTCTTATGATGTTTCGCTTCAACACAATGTTCACATTTGTTGAAGTTATCATCATCATAAGAAATCACATTCATATTCTTAAGTTTCTTTATTGCTCCTATATTTGCATGTCCTAGTCTAGCATGCCACATATCAAGAGACTCAGCGAAATAAACAGAACTAGATGCATTTGTATTATTGCAGCAAGTAGCATCAAGAACAAGCAGACCACCATTACAGAAACCTTTACCGATAAACTCTCCATTTCTAGACAAAACAACTTTATCAGACTCTAAAACAAGTTTAATATTAGCCTTGTTCAGCAGCACTCCGGAGATCAAGTTCCTACGCATGGCAGGAACGTGCAGCACATTGCTTAATTCCAGTTTCTTCCCAGATGTCAACTTGAGAAGCACCTTACCCTTTTCGAGGACTTGGGTACTATGTGCATCTCCCAAGAAGACTTGCTCATCACTGCCTATCTCCTTGTATTCAGAAAATAGGTCTTTACTGGTAGCAATGTGTCTGGTAGCACCCGTGTCTACCACCCATTCCGTAGTACCACCAACAAGGTTTACCTCTGTTAAGACGACTGCTGCGATGATGTCGTCTGTTGCTCCTTTGGCCTCCACAAGATTCGCCTGGTTGCTTGGTTGGCCCTTCCGTTTCCTACAGTTGACTGCTCGATGTCCTGGTTTTCCGCACACCCAGCATACTCCTTTCATCTTGTTCTGGCCCTGCACAGCAACTTTCTTACCTTTTCCTCCACTGTTGTAGCCGCCGCCGCCATTGTTGTGAAACTTGGGCTTCTTTGCAGCATGCTCCACAACGTTGGCCTTGACTCCCTCTTCACGGTGAGACTCATCTTCCAACCAGTTGTTCTCTTCGATGCTTATATGTTTGATTACTGCATCTAGAGACAACTTTGCATCGTCGTGCTTTCCCCTCTTCTTGTATTTGCTCCAAGAAGGAGGAAGCTTCTCCAACAACGCCGCCGCCTGGAACGTCTCGTCGATCTTTATTCCTTCATGTTCCAGATTATCCACCAGTTGTTGGAATTGATGGATTTGATCATTTATTGGAGAATGATCAACCATCTGGAACTTCAAGAATTCACTCACCACATACTTGCGTTTGCCCACATCTTCAGCACCATATTTGTTCTCCAGTGCTGACCAAATCTCTTTTGCTGATGTGAATTTGACATAAATGTCAAATAGAGAGTTGACCAGGAAATGTAGAATGTGGCCTCTGCAAGTAGTGTTGTCTGCATCGTATTTCTTTGCTTCAGTTTCATCACTGGGCTTATCCATCTTGAGTACATATGAAACTGAGAGCATTTCCAAGAAGAACAGCACTTTTGCTGCCCATCTCTTATAGAACCTGCCGTCGAACGGCTCCATTTTGGACATATCCGGCAAAGCTTGCTTGGATGCCATTGTAAATTGCTTTAAGATTGTTGGGAAATTGTAGCAAAAAAGCAAGAAAGATGATCAAACAAAAGCCGAGACGAGTCTCAAGATGACTCTGTCCTTAAAGCAATTTAGTCTCTACCAACGAGCAAGGTAGACAACAAGACTAATGCTTCCCAAGATATAACGGCTGTCTTCTTTTCCTTTGCTCTAGGAGAAGAAGAATGAACTTGATTTAGAAGAGAAAGATAAAGGAGAGAATGGTAGAAAGATTGCTGAAATTTCTTTAGAATTTTGCAAGAATGTTGTATATGTTGAAGATAGCAAGATCTCATATATATAGACCTTGGATTGTGTTAAAAAGAGTAAATTGCACCTAGCACCCAAACGTTTGTCACATAATCCACTTAGCATTTAAACGTTCCGAAACCTCACTTGACATCCAAACGTGGGCAAAATTGATTCGATTAACACCAGAAACCGGCTGCTGACCTGCTGCAGCCGGTTTCATGAAATTTTAGCGCCAAACAAGGTTTCCCCCCAAAATCAACGGCATCCACTTCCCTCCAATAAATTAACCCTCAATTCCTTGCCCGTTTTCTTCCATAAATCAGCCCTCAATTCAAATAATCCCCAACAAATTCACATAACTCCCAAAATATAGGCATTCTTCATTCTTCCTCTCTCTCTCTCTATTGTGTTGGGATATGTCTACCTCATCATCTGTTGGCAATCGCCGGCTGCGGGCTGACATGGGGGTGGAAGGCCGCTGTTTTTGTGGTATAAAAATGGAAGAGAAAACATCATGGACCAAAGCAAATCCTGGGCGTAGGTTTCTAGCATGTCCATTGACGAAGGTGAATTTGAAATATTTCTGCAAAGGTTTGTTTAGTTCTCAATTGTATGCAATGTGATTGTTTATTTCGTTTTTCTTGATAGAATGGGGCTGGAGGATGCGGGTTCTTTCAATGGCTGGATGACCCAATGGGGGAACGCGCGTGTCAAATTATACCGGGGTTGCTAAGGAGGTGCAATAAGTACGAGGATGAGATAAAGAATTGCAACATGAAGATACGTCAGTTGGAGAGGAAAAGTAGGATCCTCTTGTGCATTTTGATCCTTAGTTGGGTGATTTTGATCAATAAACTGTCAATGTAGTGGTCAGTTGGAGAGGAAAAGTCGGATCAATAAACTGTCAATGTATGCGTTTGGAATGATGATGCGGTGATATTGTTGATTAAATGTTATCAATGGAAATGTGATGTTCCATAGCCATTATTTGGACTCTTTGTTTTGTTTATTTGGCTCTGTTTGTTGGTGCTTTGTGTCACTGTAATAGAATGTATTCTTAAACAGCAGGGTAAATACAAAAGGACATAAAGATAGTATCTTTGCATGCTATATCCACTAAACTAGCCAAAAGGGCCTGAAGATTATAACTTTTCATACAATAACTACAAAATTAGGCAAATTCATTCTAAACACCATTGAAACAATACCAATATTTAAAAATAGTACAAACAATTGTTCTTCAGGCACAGAATCCGTACGCATGCAAATGTTGATAGTGTACGAAAATTAAATTCCAACATTTCGGCCTTAACAAGATACAATACGAGATAATGTCTAAAAATTGTGCGAAAATATTAGCTTTAACTCAAAAATGCTTCGAATTTTACCATAAATGGGATGACTCTCGTTCCTTCTCTTCGGTAGCCTTAAACTCATGTCTTCTTGCCCGAATCACTCCAACACACCTTGAATCTGATGGAAAACCGCAGAAACTACAGACCCTCTATGAAATAAGTACTAGATCTATACATGCACTGAAAGAGAACAAAATCTAGGGGAGAGGGAGAATTTTGCAGGGGGAGCAGGGGAAACTTCGCAGGGGGGAAGAGGGAAATTGCGAAGGGGGGAGGGAAAATGTCTGAGGGGAAAATGGGGGTAATCAGACGGTTGCCCCATTTTACCGCCAATGGCATAAATTCAGGGGTAAAATTGGTAATTCAATGTCCAATTAGTCAGTCAACGGTTGAATTTAAAAAGTCAAAGGTGGCAGCCGGTAATCTGGTGTTAATCGAATCAATTTTGCCCACGTTTGGATGCCAAGTGAGGTTTCGGAACGTTTAAATGCTAAGTGGATTATGTGACAAACGTTTGGGGTGCTAGGAGCAATTTACTCGTGTTAAAAACCATGTTTGAAAGTCATTTCATCAGTTTTTCTATCAGTTATGGCAGTTGTTTACCGTTCATAGGTGAAGGGAGATGATCCTTGGATCAAAAGTTTCAACCCAAAATGAAAGGTTCTGTCCGCTGGCACGTCGAACCCTCACGTCGATCTCTCACGTCGAACTCTCATTGAGAGATCGACGTGCCTCAGATCCACGTCGAACCCTCACGTCGATCGATCGACGTACGTCGATCTCTCACGTCGATCGATCGACGTACGTCGATCTCTCACGTCGAACCCTCATTGAGAGATCGACGTCCTCAGATCAACGTAGATCTCTCACGTCAATCTCTCAATGAGAGATCGACGTCCTCTGATCAACATGGAACTCTCATTTATCGATCCACGTCCGACTGAAAGTTCCTAACATTGCAACCCATCACATCAATCTCCCAAACAACCTCATATACATTCTATATAAGTTTGGAGCACACGGAATGGTACTTTAACGTACTTTTCCAACAGCCATGTATCACGCGGTGACCCGTGCGGTGAAAAAGTGGGGGTGAAAAGATCTGAACCCCATATCTCACTAAAGAATCCTGCCTTTGCTGAAAACGATGGCTATGGCTTCTCTAACTCGGTCGCAAACTATCACGTTCAAACATCAAACACTAGCGGCTCAAAATAGCTTTAAGATCTTTCCCCAATAAAGGGGTAAAAGCATAACTCCAGGCCGCTTAAAATGGGTTGGGATCGTCTCCAGGACATAGTCCAGTTGATACTCAACAAGAGGTCATGAGTTCGAATCCAGAGACGCACACAATGTGAGTGTTCTTCTGCTGCTAGGCCAAAGGCATAGTTTGTGGGGGGACACCTTGTGTGTGTAACTGTGTAAGATCTCAACCAATGTAAGAGGCCGCTGGACTCTTGATTTACATCCTTCACGCAGCTCATTGGGGTTAGGACAATGAAGGCCCTTTGACTTGGGATCAATCTTTTGCCAACAAAATGGGTTGGGATCAAGTTTAAATATTCAACACGTATTAATCAACTACTTTAGAGTCGAGATCATTTTCTAAAGTGATGTTTTCAGAATATTTCTAAGATGTGAAACTAATTGTTTTATTACAAAAACATGTATTGGAGCGTGATATGTGCAATTTTTCCTAATAAAAAAAACCATAAAACGGTGTAGTTTTACACTCTTGCAAAGTGTTTTTAAAAAACCCATAAAACTGGTTTCATGCATTAGTTAATGAAGGAACTCGTTAGTTAAATAAATCATATTAACATGGTCGTATTAGACCCAAATTCGAGTTATATGATCACAAAGCAACTGATACCTCTATTCTAAATGAAATAAATTAATACAATAGTGAATGAGTAATATTTACCATTGTTTACTCATCATTGTATTGTATAACATGCATTAAAGGTCATACATCCTAAAATAGAAAAACTGCAAGCACGATACAGAAGACATCTTAAAGATTGTCCACTTCTATTCTCATCGAGAAAAAAGGAAAGGAAAAAAATAAACGGTCCAGTGTAGCTATAGGGTCACAAAAACAAAAAAGATTACGTGAAGATCTCGTTTTCAAACACATGAAAACAAGGATAAAAAAGACGGTCGCTGCTTACGCATTCACCCTTTTGCTATTTTAATTAAAAAAACTTCGATGTCTTTCAAAAAAAGTAAAATATAACTTCATTTTTTAAAAAAAAAAGAAAGACGGACCTTGAAACAACTTGTAAAGTTGTTGTTTTATGACATTGAAGTCACGGGTTCGAACTAGGGAAACAGTCCCTTGCATAAAGTGTAGAGTAATGTTGTGTACATCAAATCGCAAAGTGATTCGGTCTATTTTCAAATCATACACAAATGCGATAACCATTGCGCATAATAACCTATATTTTTTTTAGGAAAATAGGGGAAAAAACAAGAACATCAACCTCATGGCCTCTAAAATAGCAATTGGGGTGTCATTGATGATCTGCAGACCAGTCCATGTTGTCAGGCATGTCGTTCTTTGAAGTAATAATTACGCGAGTAATTGTAATAATAGAACATGTAGTCCCTAAGACATAGACTGATGAAACAGATAAGGGGTAATCATCTTGAAAGAAGAATATTGGGAGTTCGACTCTCTGCGGAGGCATTTGTGGGAAATTTCATTAATTGGGTTCCATAATGTTGTATCTGTGTATATAACATGTCCTTTATCTGAATCTATCAGGTTTCTGATTTACATCCCTACAATTTCTATTGGACCGAAGGTGACAGAGACTGATTTACATCCTTACAATTTCTGTTGGACCGAAGGTGGCAGAGAACCTTACTGGTTGGGGTCAACCTTAATAATAGAACATGTATCACCAACTCTTTGATATGCATAAAAAATTATATCATTGTTTTCCATAAATAATTTTTTTTATCAAGAAGATAACAGTTTATGCCATCATTTTTCAGCCAACCAATTTGTCACCCTTCTATTTTATAGGTTAGTGAGATTGTTAACTTTTTTTTACAAATAATTATGTAAAATGATGTCCCTTTGGACTTAGAAGTGATATTGGATTAAAATTCTCTACCAAAATGATTTTATTGTCCAAAATATTCATAAAATTATTTTTTAGGCAAAAAAGGAAAATTATCATTATTTGGAATTTTATTGTACGGCCACATAAGTTTGTTAAATTTCTAATTGAACCTTCAAAAAAGAAAAAGGGTCCATCATAATAAGGTCAAGTTTGACACGATCTAAACTAGGTCAATCGTCAGCCGCACCTGACCAAGCAAGTCGATTCAATAAAACTATAATTGAAAATCTTGTCAACCGTCTTGCACTTAAAATATGAATGTTCCAAATAGAGTATTCTAATATATTATGTATAAAATATTCTTTTAAAATTTGAAATATAAAATTTGGAATATAAAACTGGAAATGATGGTTTTTATTTTTCGTTTTGGATAGAAGAAATGAATTATATCTTTTTCTATTGACAAGACATTAAAGAATTACCAAAAGAACATAATTGAATAACTACCGCAGAAAATAACAAATTTACAAGGTGGGGAATTGAATTCAAAATCTCTAGTCCTACTTTCAATCACAATTAGGGCCTACGGAATCAAATTTTGATAAAACATAATACCTCCGTTTTAAAAATATTGTCATAGTTTAACTTGAGCATAATTTAATAAAGAGTTCAAATTATTTTTATCAATATTTATATTCTACTCTTAGCTGATAATTGATGTAAACTGGAAAAATCATATAAATACTAATCGAATGTGTAATATGAAAACTTTGACTACTAATATATTCATATTTACAATATAGGTAATATTTTAAAGACTAATAAAAATAAAAAAAGAAGAATTTTTTTTATAAGACGGATGAGTATTATATTTAAATTATTACCTTAAGAATTAGAAATGGATGACGCAATTCTAAAGGTCAAAGGATGTTGAAATTGAATTATTGTAAGTCTTTCTAGGAGTCATAACATGTTAAATTTTCTTTTACATTAAGTTTATATGTGCCTAGAACTCGACTACTATGAACTTGACAACATTAAATATTAATTTTCAGGTTTTGTTCGAATTCATCCAAAAATGATATACCAAGTTAGTTTTAGATACTAATGTCTAAGGCTAATGATAAAAATATACTTTTTTGTTTAATCAGCAGTCAAAAATAAATCATGAGATAAAACTGGTATAAAATAAAAAAAAGTGTATGTTTATAAAAGAATGTATATTTATCACTTGTTTAACTCATATACAATGTCATTCTTTATTCTCTTTGGACTTGGAACAGGGTTATTATATCTCCACCGTCAAAATGATGGTGCTGAGGGCTGGGTATCTATTAATCCTAGAAATATCCCTAGCCGACACATTTATCATTACAATTTTAACAACATTAACTATTAATTTTATGTTTTGAGCAATATCGTCGTCAAAAAATAATTAACCAATTTGATTTTGGATAATTATGCTTATATTTACATGTCAATGTGTCATCCTCTATTTTGGATAATTATGCTTATATTTACATGTCAATGTGTCATCCTCTATTCTGTTACCAATAAATTTGTGATGAACCCAAACTTAATCGGGATATGATCACCTCACCGCAAAGGAGGTACGGTGACACGTGACCGCGCGACACGTGGCAGCAAGGGGGTGGTGAGGCTAGATGAGGGTCTCACCATCCTCCTTTGGTGCTACGTGTCGCGTGGTCACAAAAAGAGTAAGAAAAGTTGGAGTGAGTAGATCTCAACCCAACTGTTACGTGCAGTTTGTGTTGGTAAACTACCCCCCCCACCCGTCGGGTCTCAAAGGAAGGTGATCATCTTTTCTCTCGAAAAGTCACCATTGCCACCTCTAATTTTTTAGTGGAAGAAAAAACGAGGCTTCTGTTAGCAAAACTCAAGAAACATTTTCGGACAAATTGTTGTGTGTATTCCTTGGCTCTTTGGCCTAGTTTAAATAATACAGAAGGGAGTACATTCAGGGATTTGGGATAGAATCAATAATAATGACAATAAAGATGGAATCATTTTAGGATCCGTTATTATCCTGATTGATTACACTTTCCCTTTTTTTTATTGTATTCTGACACTCCCCCTCAAGTTGAGTCAGCGGATCTTCGATGCTCAACTTGCTCAAAATCTCTTGAAATCTTCTAGTTGAAACAGCCTTTGTGAGTATATCGGCCAGTTGATTTTCTGATCTTACAAACGGAAGGCAAATCAATTTTTCTTCCAGCTTTTCCTTTATAAAATGTCTGTCTACTTCAACGTGTTTTGTCCTATCATGTTGTACATTTGTTATCACACATCATTTCTGGCACCATCTTAGGTGAGAACCCTATCTCGGTCAGAACTTTCCTGATCCACAGGACTTCAGCCAATCCTCGCGCAATTCCTCGGAACTCTGCCTCTGCACTAGATAAAGCTACTACTTTTTGCTTTTTGCTTTTCCACGTGACCAAGTTCCCTCCTACCAAGGTAAAATAGCTGGATGTTGATCGTCTATCGTTTGGGTTTCCAGCCCAACCAGCATCTGTGTAGGCTTGAATCTCAAGATGACCGTTTTTCCGGAAGACTATCCCTTTTCCTAGAGTTCCTTTTAAGTACCTTACCACCCGTAGTGCTGCATTCATATGATCCTTCTGTGGCTGATGCATGAATTGACTTATGACTCCAACTGCGTAAGCTATGTCTGGCCGGGTATGTGAAAGATAAATTAACTTCCCAACTAGTCGCTGATATTGTGTTTTGTCTGCTGGCTCTCCTCCTTGCACAATCTGTAGACCATGATTCATCATCATTGGCGTTTCTGCTGGCTTACAGTCCATCATACCGGTTTCAGCTAGAAGATCAAGAACATACTTCCTTTGTGATATGAATATTCCTCCTTTAGATCTTAGGACCTCGATACCCAAGAAGTACTTTAAGATTCCCAGGTCTTTCATCTCAAATTCTTGAAACAATCGTTGCTTCAGTGCTTTGATTTCCTCGTCATCATCTCCAGTAATAATCATGTCATCAACATAGATAACTAGACATGTAATAAGTTTACCTCTTTGCTTCAAGAATAAGGTGTGATCCGCATTACTCTGATGATATCCATACTTTTTCATCGCCACAGTAAATCTTCCAAACCATGCACGTGGTGACTGTTTTAAACCATAGAGGGCCTTTCTTAATCTGCACACTTCTCCTTGCTTGAATTCCTCAGCAAATCCTGGAGGTGGTTCCATATACACCTCTTCCTGTAAGTCTCCATGTAAGAAGGCATTTTTTACGTCCAACTGATATAGGGGCCAATCAAGGTTTGCTGAGATGGAGAACAGGACTCGGATTGTGTCAATCTTTGCTACTGGGGAGAATGTCTCTGAATAGTCTATGCCATAAGTCTGTGTATATCCTTTTGCGACTAGTCTTGCTTTGTATCTTTCAATCGATCCGTCTGCTCTATGTTTTATTGTAAAGATCCATCTACAGCCCACAGGTTTTTTTCTTAAACTGCCTTTACATTTCTCCCATGTTCCGTTTTTGATGAGAGCATCCATCTCTACCTCCATTGCCTTCCTCCACTCTGGGCATCTTTGTGCTTCTTCCACCGTTTTTGGAACCTGTTCAGAATATAAAGACACCTGGAATGTTTTGGCTGTTTTGGAGAGAAGTCCTTGGGTTTGACTTACTGGGTACTTTGAATTTTTTGGTTTATATTCTGGCTCATATCTGGCTGGAGGAACTCCTCTGTTTTTTCGTGGTGGAAGAATGTATTGTTCCTGCACTGGGTTAGACTGCTCAATAACAAGGTGTTTTTCAAGAGAGATAGGTTCAGAATCTTGTCTTACCACAGGAGATTCATCCGAGGTTGATATTTGGTCCTGGTCAGGCGTCCCGGACTCATCTTTGTTGTCGGAAATTGGTCTGGCGGAAATTGGTCTGGCGGTTTGATCTACCTCCTCTGTTGGAACAGGTGTTTCAGGAAGGATAGGTTTGTGTAACCAACCGAGTGAGCCAGTGTGTAGATGCTCCCCCTGAGAATGAGGGTGGTTACGGAAGAAATATTCGGTCTCAAGGAAGTTACAGTCCATGGTGGTATACATGCGTTTAGTCTGGGGATCAAAGCACCGGTACCCTTTTAGATTTATCCCATATCCTACAAATACACATTTAGTGGCACATGGGTCAAATTTAGATCGGTGCGTTTTTGGAATATGGACATAGACTGTGCATCCGAAGATTCGTGGAGGAAGGGTAAGATAACTTGGGATTGGATGGAATTGAGACAGTACGTCCAGAGGTGTTTGGTTTTTGAGAATTTTTGTGGGCAGGCGGTTGATTAGGTAATTAGCTGTGACAACTGCTTCAGGCCAATATTGTGTAGGTACTTTAGACTCAAGCATAAGTGATCGGGTAATTTCGAGAAGAATGCGGTTTTTACGTTCTGCTACCCCGTTTTGCTGTGGGGTATCCGGGCATGTGGTTTGATGTACTAACCCGTGTTCACGAAAAAACTCAAGAAAGGATTTATTCATATATTCTCCGCCGTTGTCTGTGCGGAGAACTTGGATTGTTGTTTTATACTGGGTGGTGATCATATGATAGAATTCCGCAAATTTTTGGAAGACATCTGATTTGTGTTTGAGGAAATAGATCCATGTCATCCTGGTACAATCATCTACGAACAACAGAAAATAAGATAACCCATTCGGAGTTGGAGAGGGTGATGGTCCCCAGACATCTGAATGAACAATGGAAAAAGGATAACTGGATCGAGTATTATTTGATGGATAAGACTGTTTGTGGCTTTTTGAAATAATACAAGTTTCACACGGTAAAGTAGTGTAATGTGCAAAGATATCAGGAAACAACATTTTTAAATACCCAACAGAGGGGTGACCCAACCGGTGATGCCACAACCAAGCCTTCTGATCGACTGTTCCGTGAGTTAGCGCTACCTCTCCTTGTTGGTTCACATCGTCAACAAAGTAGAGTCCGTTCTGCTCAGAACCACGCCCAACTATCTTCCCCGTCCGAATATCCTGCAGGAGACAGAAAGTGGGATAGATTAGTACTGTGCAGCTTAATTCTTTGGTAAGATGACTAATGGACAACAGTTTATGAGATAAAGACGGAACATAAAGACAGTTTTGTAATGAGAGGGATGGAGTCAACTGAATGGTTCCAGCTCCTCTAACCGGAGAACAACCACCATTGGCGGTTCGTATGGATGTTTTTGGTGGAGGAGAATGCTGATAAAAATCTGAGATGTCATATGACATCGTATCTGTGGCACCACAATCGAATATCCATCGTGGATCCTTTTCTGCCTTATAATGAAAAACAGGATCACTTTTATTAATGGGAAAAACTTTAGGGCTGAATTCGGTCAGAAGTAAAAAGGAGGGACCTGGAGGCAATTTACCTCCAGGCCCTTTACCTTTAAATAGCAATTTACCCTCATTTTCAAAGATAGGGTTTCGGCTGCCTCCTTCTGGATCCTTCTTTATCTCTCCTGTGGTTCCATCTGCTAAACCGCCGAAACCCTCCTCATCTTCGCCATTGTTGGTGGCCTGCAGGCTGCCCGTGGCTGAGTTGACCATGCCTCCTTTCTTGCCCCGTTTGCGAGAATCTGGCCACCAATCTGGATATCCTATCAGATGGAAACACCCTTCGGCAGTGTGCCTGCTTCCTCCGCAATGGGTGCACCGAAGGTGAGCTTTTTCATCGTTACTGCGGGATGAGGATCCAGAGGGAGCATTTCTCCCTATGTCTGACCGCCCCCTTCTTTCCTTTCTGGCATTCTGTTCGTTGTTAGCTGAAGGTCCGCGCTCTGTGCGTGTGACCAGTCCACTGTCTATTCCTGTCTTGATGTCGTTCTGTACCTCTCCTCCTTTCATGATAGCCCGTCGGTGAGCTTCCCTTCGTATCTGAGAATAAGCCTCTTCGATGGATGGAAGTGTGTCTGTTTTTAAAATATCCCGTTTCTCTGTATCGTAGTCATCGCTGATAGCCTGAAGAAACTGATATAAGCGAGTCTATTGTTGGATCTGGTTGTACAAATTCATATCCTTAGGGCAGTGCATAGGGTTCGGTAATCTCCTGTCAATCTCCTTCCAAACGGACTGGAGTTGACTATAGATTCGCTCCAGTGGCAGGGAGCCTTGCTTCAAATTATTGGCTTTGACAGTCAAATCATATATTTGGAGCGGATCCTTGCCGCTGCTATATGTGGATTCCACACCTTTCCACAGATCCCACGAGGTGGGGTAATCGATGTATTGGTTCACTATATCAGGCTCTATGTTCTCTAGTATCCAGGTTAGCACAGTGGAGTCTGCCTGCCTCCACTGTTCATACGTCGGGTCTCTTTTCTGGGGAGGGGGAGCAGTGATGTGTCTGAGCTTACCCCTCCCATCGATGGCTAGGCTGATTTTTCGAGCCCATATAGCGTAATTATGGTCATTGAGTTTTTCAGTCAAATTGATCTGGGCATTGGAGGTGGTTTCTGCTGGGTGAGATTTTGGTGCCCATTTTTGCAGTAACTCCAATACTTGTGACAGATTGATTTGTTCTGTCAACGGGTTGGTTGCCCCCCCAGGCTGGGATGTGCTAGACTGGGGTGTTTGGTCGGCCATGAGAAAGGTATTTCGGGTGGGTGTTTTTCAGGTAAGTGATGAGCTTTTGCAGATCATCATTGACAAGAGATGATTGTTAGCTCTGATACCATGTTAGCAAAACTCAAGAAACATTTTCGGACAAATTGTTGTGTGTTTCCTTGGCTCTTTGGCCTAGTTTAAATAATACAGAAGGGAGTACATTCAGGGATTTGGGATAGAATCAATAATAATGACAATAAAGATGGAATCATTTTAGGATCCGTTATTATCCTGATTGATTACACTTTCTCTTTTTTTTATTGTATTCTGACAGCTTCTTCCTCCGCAACTGATATTGATTGACCAGCTGACAGTTGAGAAGATAGCAGCGAGAGAAAAAGCGAAATCCATAGTCAATCCTATTTCCAATAGGATTAGAGTAGAAATCAGAAAAATGCAAGTTTTAATTTTCTGATATTGGTTCATTAAATTCGGTTTTACTATTTGTATATCTTGATGTTGATTCAATATATCGATTAAACGCTCACTAGAACGAGAATAAGACCAAACTACACACTTAGAGCAACCTCTTTGTTTGTTTGTTTTTTTTTTTTGGGTGTGCGGAAAGATCTAACTTTCTTCCTAATTATAATAATAAAAAATCGCAGAAATTGCTTTCAGCTGTTTGCTGGTTTTCACAAATTATGCAGTATGTTTGGTTTTAAATTAAGATCAGAGGCAAAAGCTGGAGATGTCAGCCAAATGTTTTGATAGCCTTGGAGTGAGGAAGAAGCATGCAAATGCAATTCAACACTAAAACACATATCCACCTAATACCCTTATGTAAAGCACACCAAAACCTTGATTCTTGCAGCTATGGCTGCTCGATGCCTATTAGCTTCGAATTTGCATGCCAGTCTTAGCTGCTTCTATCTGAACATGTAGGTTTCAGCCTTTCATTTAATTCTTTATTCAATCCATGCATTAAAAACTTTGTTTCTTTTCAAACACCTATAATTTTACTTTAGAGCCCGTGAAATACGCATATATTGCAAGTTTTTTTTTATTGTATATATTTTCACCTTTAAATTGGCTTTACAAGGACATTGACTTGCATTGTCAACAACAACAACATTACAGTATTAGCTTAGAAGCTCTCGTCCATAATGGGGTATGGTGACTTGCATTGTCTGATCGAGAGAAATAACATGACCACGGTTCGGGAGGGTAAAGACCGTTTTCTACTAAATGAAAGCATATTTGAAAACTATGTCATCGTCATCATCATCATACTGAGTATATCTCAACGACAGCAAAAGCTATCGTTAGGATCTGGAGAGGGTGAGCGGCAGGCAAACAATACCTCTATCCCTAAGGATAGAGAGTTTGATTCCAATGAGACCCTCAGCTCTGGCTGTACCTGCATAAATGACACAATAATAGGAATTTGACGTGCTAGTGTGTTAGTGAGAAAATTCAGTAAATTCAAATACTAAGCTCCTGATATGAAAATGGTCATAAACGTGTATATGCACATATAATGCAAGACAAAGATAAAAAATAAAATCAAAAAAAGTGCAAAAATCCACCCAAAGCATAGATAAGATTTAAGCCCCTAAGTATACTCTAAGGTGCCCTTATATCCTGCCTAAACCTCGTTAACCTTAATCCTCTGCCTCCATGAACTTCTATCCTGGATCATGTCCTCGAAGAGGTACAAATCTAATAGGTCATGCCTAATCCGCTCATTCCAAGTTAGTTTGCGCATGCCTTTAATCCTCTTCCCCTCTACAATGAGGCTTTCGACTGCTTTAACAGGCGCCGTTG